>JAMKCH010022313.1:0-110917 GCA_023653785.1 Ophioderma brevispina | reverse complement strand
ACACGTCAAGGTGCGGCCACCGTTATCCATTCCATGAAAACACCTTCTTCATGTAATCGGCTTTGTTTTACTTTTTCGGCCAATGCCCAAAGTTCATGCCAGGCCCAATGCTTTGACAGGCCCAAGGAGGTGACCTTGGTGCCAAACTCCCTGCCGCGCCCATGATCTCAGTATTTTGCATGAGGCAGGGAAGTCCCTACTGCGCATGATTTTGGCCTCAACATAGGAGGCGAAAGTGCTCCAAGGTTGTGGTCGTAATATTTTCTCAGTACCGTCGTGAGCAGGCACGTCGTAAAAGAATTGTGGGTAATAAAGGGTCGCCGCGAAACGGAGGCTCAGGGCTCAGTCTAGATTGAGGCGGCCTTTCAGTACGCACCACAGATTTCTATTCTGTTTATATATCTATGGTAAGCACACCATTTGCAGCTGAGCATCGTTTAGCGTGAATACTTAAGCACTCGCTATATGTGCGTCGACTGTTTTCTTGAGATGCGGTTCTAACGCTGGCGCGCGTGGTTTCGTGAAGGTTTGCATTCGCATGTTCGTTTCGTTGGCAGGTTGCTTATGTTTAGGTTTGGATTATGCGTGTGTTTTGTTCCAATCGGGCTTTTTCGGGGGGTAATTTCACAAAATTCGCGTGAATAAAACTAATACCGACAGGGCCATCTTTCTTACCCCACATAAAACCCCAACATTTAAGGAGAATCAGGAGAAGAGAAAGGAGAAATCGGAGGAAAGGGTAAGCGCATTTTTTAAATTTTAATTTGAGGGTCGTCGAATGGTTGAGTTCAAGAGCTCGTCAGCAAAGTATGTCGCTACAAGATTGAGGGAAGAGATGATACACTGTAAAAAATTACAGTGGCAATTTACAGGAAAATACTGCTAAAAAACTTCCCAAAATTACAGTATTTTTGCTCTGATTGGAAAATACAGGAAAATACTGTAAATTTTTATGTCCTATTTCCAGGCTATAATGACAAACAAAATCGAAATGAAAGGACTTTATTCGAAAGTTAATGGTAACAACATCATTATACACTACTATGAATTTTTCAATTATACCAATAAGTAGTAAAATATACAGGGGGAAGAAAAATACTTGCAATTTTACAGGAAATCTGGCAGCAATTCTGCCAACCAAAAAACCCAGTAAAATATAGCTTTTACAGGTTTTCATTCAAATTCTGTATATTTTACAGTTTTGGAAATTTTTTTGGTTATTACCACTTTCAACAAAACTGTAATTATACAGTATATGCCCTGTAAAAAAATTGGGATCGGCCTACTAAGTTAGGGTGTTCGTCTGTGTTTTTTTATTCGCCACACATTCACAATCTCTGTACTAACTCACAAAAATATATATGTTTTTATTGCGTTTTGATAAATTAATTTTTACAGTTTACTGTAATTTTACGGTTAATTTGTTGGCAGAATTGCGTGGCCAGTATTTTTATGTAAAATTACGTATTTGTTTACAGTGTAGCGAACCTTCGGAATAATGAACCTTTAGAATATCGACGAGAAATCCGCAATCGAACAGGTGGAATGATTATTGATAGATACTTTGTTGCCGCGATGCCACGATTCAATTATGTATTTCCCATTTTAGAAAAAACCAACTGAGATATATATTAAAAAAATATTACATCAGACTAAATTTCCTTGTTTTGGTGGGTGATGGAAACAAATCACAATTTTTGGCAACCCTTACCCTATAACCCTAAAGAATAACCCCGGAAAACTAAAACTGATCTATTAATTAATTGCTCTGCTTCAAATCAAGTGTTTCATTACAAAGTTGGAATAAGCAACCCCTTGAAATTCGGAATAGAACAACCGGTTATTGCTTTCAAAATACGCGAACCTTTTAGCTTGGAAAACGAGCTTAATTTTCTGGAAAAGTAGATCCATTACAATAGAATAATAGAAACCTGTTCCAATTATCGGACTAGTGAACCATTTTGACTATAAGGAATAGTGAAACCCTATTTCGGAAGCGAACCTTTAAACAAGGGTTAAAAAGCGCGAAAGCTAAAAACGAAATGGTCGGAAAACGAAACCTTCGGAAACAGTGACACCTTCAGATATCGATGAGGGAACCCAAATAAACTACTCCAAATCTCACGAGTCGAAAGGTAAATTCGGAAGGATCGCAAAGTCCATATTTGCCTTCTGATAAGAATGTTAGCCTGCACGCCAGATGCACAAACTTGTTTGGTTGCTTCTTTGTATAGTCAACATTGAGTTTCGTGCATGAAGTTGACATTATTTCCAATTCTTCTAACCTTTTTGGAATTGTAATTTGTTATATTCTGACGTTTATGCCACTCTTAATTAAAATAGAAGCAATCACTTGTGTAAGAATTATAAAATTGCGATAGCGCAAATGCTATCATAAATCACGGTTTGGCGGGTTATGCCTGGCGCTAGTTTCGGTGCGTAGAGTTAAGCGAGAGTGCTGCGCCCAAAACAGTTAACCAAGACGCACTCTAAATGAAAAAAAAAGTGTCTTTTGGTACAGTTTGGCCAGATTTCTAGAAAAATAAGTCGGTGACCCCTCTTTTTAAGTGAGGCGCCTTAAAGACTGCATAGTCTTTAACATAATTTAAAAAATACAAATCTTGCCGTCAGAAGTTTATTTTGTATGAGGAAAATGGCGTTTCGTTTTCCATTTCCATAGAGATCTGTACAAACTATTTCCCCCGCAAAAAATGGGATTTTTGAACACGTCCTACCTCAAAAAAACTAAGGTCGGTGACCCCATTTTTTATTTCAGATTTTAATTACACCGATGAAATACTATATATCTGAAAATAAAGAAAATCTGGCCGTTAGCTTTATGATCCTCTATCACCCTTATGCACGATTCTATACAATCTTAAACTGAGTTCAAAAATATTTCTAGAACACAATACAAGTCATAATCTTTTACATTATGTCAATACTTTACTTAAAAAGTGACATCATCTGTTCCCGAAAGTTTCATTCGTAGAGATTACTCTTACAAGTAATGAGAATATATAAAAGAATGAATGTTGTTTTTGAAACTCTATCTCTCTGTTTGAACATAAAGAAGTTATCACAATTTATTTCCATATGAAATTATCTCTCGATAAATAACTTTAATTCAGCAAGGCTTTGTTTGTTCGATCAACAATCTATAGATTGTCTTCGAATCGAGCCAAGAAACATTACAGCTTTCCAACACTTTAACAGAAAAATATGAGTTATTACTGTTTCAAAGCAACTCAGTCTCGATCCGTATTCTTTCTTTACGACGGGTCGGGTTGGAATTGCAGAATTACTTAATCACTTGTGTAAGTTAAACAGTATACATACAGTTTAATATTATTCACAATTCGACCTAAATTGGTGAATCGTTTCCAATGCGAACTTCATTCAAATAAATTATTCAAGCTTGTATTCATTCTAACGAACCGAATTCTGCTATTGCGTCTTAATTTATATACCCTATAAAAGTAGGATTGTTGGAGATATTACTTTTTCACACTGTATTTGCAGAAACAATACCATGGATTATATAGAACACTGTAAAAAATAGTACTTGACCACTGATGATGGTGCTACCACATTTCAGTTTAACAATTTAGTTCCAATAAGAAAGAAAGCCAGTTTTCTCCCAAGGGATCATATAAAACCAATGATCTACATTCGTTTCCTAGTACACCATTGTTCTGAAATTCCGAAATCCCATTTTATATAAGAGCGCCAAATATTATTCCGAATTGGTAATATTCAAACCACCATATTCCACATACCCATAATTATTAGTCTCTCTTTTAACTTTAATTTCTCACAGTCTGAACCCAAAAACTTATATGTGCAATGACCTTTTTGATAGATAGTGAGTTTCCAGCATATATGAAGTCTGAGATTTGAAGAGTTTTATATGAGTTGTTGCTTTCCGACCATTTATACGTTTTCAATACTGATTGTTTGTTTTTTCGTTTCCAATGAGAACCTCCGCTACTTTTAGCCTTACTAAAAATAAATACCACACATTGAACAGGGCTTTCCGTTGCCATTTTGTTTATGTCAAAGTAAGTGGTATTCTCAAAAAAATGATTACCTATGCTTTACAATTGTTTCATAATTATGGCATATTATACGCCAAAAATGTTCATGTGCCTGGTACATAATGTGTTACATGTGCATGGCATATAATTTTTTTTATTAGTAGAACACAATAATTGGGACAAGTTTCTTGAATGAATATGTTGGCTGCCTATATTGACCGACAGCAAATAGTTTCCAGCAAGAGTCAAAGAAGGTTCAAACCAATTGAATTATGCGCCCTATGACCTACTTGTCGCATAAACATGATGACTAGCATGCAGATGCTACAAACATATCCTTATTTTGAAACATTAACGCTTAGATGAAACAACTTCTTTTACTTTTACAAATGGAGCAACTTCTGAATTTGATCCCTGTACAAATGGAAATTGACTTTTTTTAACATTTTAACATTTTTACCCTATAACTACAAAACCAAATGGTTCATAGGATTTTTGGAATCCTTTTGAATAGACGAACAATATGGTGTATACATTTCAAAGGCATTTTAAGGTTTTCCTTGTGTTGTAACTTAAATGGCCCCTTGTGAAAAGTGACACCCACAATTTGAGAGTACTAAACTACCTAGCGTTTATATAGGGGGTCCATACAACCGTGTCAAACCTTTTTGTAGTTCTGTGTGGGTGTGGTGGGGGGGGGGGGTAAACTATGACGTTTGACATGGGTCCATGCTCCTGCTCTAATTGCCGTCTTAGAGGTCTACGGAATCTTCGAGCCACTAGCGTTAATGAAATAATTACTATTTGGCAGTGGTGGGTCAGCTTTTTAAAGATCCCAAATATTTCGTTTAATCGAAAGGAAGACCATAATAGATTCTGACAGTCTTAGTTAATGGAATAGGCATGTCAATCTCATTTTTGGAAGGAAAAGTGTTTTGTAAAGAACAAACTGAATGAACCCACATGATAGTTCGGGACCAATCATTAATAATGGGAAAGGGGGGTAAACTATCGTTTTTCATTTACTCGTCTGACGATTCCCTAATTCCTACGGAATATATTGGAAATATGCTGAAGGCCTTTCCAAATGTATTGCAAGTCATTTCGAAGGTGCACACATTCTAGTCTACAATTTATATTTTGCATACAAAAAGTGTGACATATAGCTAGGGCCTACAGTGAATATACACAAAATTAACAAAGCATCTCATAGTAGCATGTGCCTCTTTCTTATTCTAGACACGTAAACAATAGGATGTCATGGCATTTAGATGCGAAATCGCCTCAAGTCGTCTTCCTTTCCTGGGATACAGTATTCCATTGTACCTGTCCTTTCTTTATAAATACATTTTGAATAAAAAATTCACATTTGAGGAAGTATATATTTTTCCTTTTAGACGTAGTATTGTGGCGGCCATTTTGAATTTTCTCCAATCGGCTCGTGGGGGAAAGAACTTATGCTGGTAAGTTTTTGAAAAAATATGCCAGCTTCAAGGGACGGTATATAGAAGTAAATTAAGTCGGATAACTTTAAAAGTAGAAATGCATAATTACAAAAAAAATGAAATAGGGTGAATTTGGCGGCAATTGATTTTTGGTACATTTGACCCCGTTGCACTCAAATTCAGTAGTAAAGCAACCGACATTTTCGTAATCAGCACAAAAAAACAGTCTAGAAAAGTTGTTTGAAAAGCTTCTACTACTAAAAAATGCCTTCTGTACTTCCTTATTAAGCAGATTTTTGGAATCTAGTATAGTCTTAAACAACAGGACGCTTTATGATGAACAACCTCATAGAGGTCTTCACCGCACTCATGCCTAACCTAGTAAACAAAAGGTGTTATTTACCGTAGTATTTTCTTCAGATAAATTTAATACCCAACTCAAAGTACTGTGCTATTCAAAAGTGTGACCCATACTTTTATGCATGCCATATACAACATGCATGTCGTTCTTCAGATTTAGTCTCCAGAAATTTGGAATGGATTGTTGTCATTACGGAATGATGGCCGCTAATCCGAAAATTGGAAGACCTCTATTAAAAATGTGAGTATACTCTTTGTTCAAAGTACCTTTTACAAGAAACGTACTTTAAGCGTGATGCGCGTTTATGAGATCGTGCGATCTAGTGCCCCTTCTGGATGTCAGCGCGCGTATGGTAAATAGGATTTGATAACTAGATTAATATCATTAGTATCCAAACTTTTATTTCCCATCTTTATCGTCATTTGAAAAGAAAATCGGTCATTTGTGGTTGTATCCTACTAAGAAGGTTAAGACTTGCCACAGTTTTTTCATGTTGTTTTTATTGAGTATTGTATTATCTCAGGATGAAATATGATTTGAGACCCCGTAGGAGTAAATGAAGTTGATTTTTTAAAAAAAAGCATTGTGTTTTGAGTTTACTTTCAATACTCGGTTAAGCCAGGTGGGCCTTGTAGAGGTTATCTTAAGTTTTTATTATTTATTAATGGAGGATTCGGGGTTGGTACCATTTTGTGACCCCATTTTTCTGCTCCAATTTGAAGTCAGCGCCTTGGACGGAATAAAGTCAGTATCCCCGACGTTATTCAGTCAAGGCTGCTGAATTCAACTGGGAGCAGGAAAAGTGGCGCGTCACAAAAATTAACCACCCGGATGAATTCCACTCGACAACCCAGGCTTTGGGCTGTGGTGAGTTATAGAAGTTTTTAATTTCTTTATTGGGCAATAAGTGTTTAACATATCAGTAAGTTTTTTAGTATCGAATTTATAATACGCTATCTCTGGGTCGGTTTCTCCATTTCAAATGTGAACATTCTACACACCCTGCAAAAAAAAAATAAATCCAAGCTTTATACTTTTTAAATTCTCAGCTCAATCTAAATGGAAATTAGGTTATATCAATCCGGCTTGAAAAAAAATTTGGGATTATTTTATTTAAGTTATTAAGCTTTGAAATCCTGACTCATTTCAAACTTTTGGATATTCATGTTTGATCTAGGATTAAAAAGAATAGGAAAAAAAAAACTAGGAAACTATAAGGAAGTATAAAGCGACTTTTTGACAAATTTTCGTGAGGGAAATTACCCCATAAGGTTTTTGCTTAGAAACCCCAAACTTTAAACTTCAAGTAATATTACGGTATGATATTAAGATAATATAAATTTTGAACCTATTCGTGGAATGCCTAACCTATGACTCGTAGGTGGCATTGCAGGGCAAACAACATGGAATAAATCTAATATACGTGCTGTGTTCTGTAGATCAATTGACAAATTAAAATTAGTCGTACATTTTTTTTATAAGTACAGAAAATCAAGCTACAATGCCTAACAATGTTTTTGTTTTTAAATCTATTTAACATTTAAATTGATTCTATCATACAGAATAATTATTTTCATAACATGAATAGAGAAATTGGCATGAATGCCGAACGGTCGTAAGTTGTAATTTTTTATTGGAAAATAAAATGTTCGTGTATAACAATTTAATGCCGAATTATGAATAATGTGTTTTGTTATTATTCATTTCCATAAATGATTTTCGAAGGTTTGAAATCGCAAAACCATTTTATCAAATGTGATTAAGCAAGGTATTTTAACAAAACGGCTTTCTCGTCTCGACGAAACGAAAGAACCGTTAAACTACAGTCTGTCTAAAAAAAATGGTTCACTCTTCGACAATTGGCCGCCCTGGTAAAATGCGAGTACATTTCGAGTGCTGTACTCGAAATGTAATGTAAACACAATTTCTTTAGTTTGCAGATTTGGGACACTCATCTCATCCGAGTATACTTTAGAGTACATTCCGAGTACAATGTTATAGAAATGTACTCTTTTGTGTCCTATTTTACGCAAAATGTACTCGAAAATACGCGATGAGATTGAGTGTTCCAAATCTGAAACTAAAGAAATTGTGTTCTACATTACATTTCGAGTACGAGTAAAATGTTATAGAAATGTAACCTTATGTGTACCTAGTGTACGCGGAAATTTAACTCGAAATTATACTCGATGTAATGAGTGTCCCAAAAATCTGCAACTTAAAATGGTTCTACAGTACATTTCGAGTACAGAGTACCATGTTATAGAAATGTACCTTTGTGTTTACCTGTGTAACGCTTAAATGTACTCGAAAGTCTACTCGGGATGAGATTGGTGTCCCAAATCTGCAACCAAGAAAGAAAATTGTGTTCTACATTACATTTCGAGTTACATAGTGACAATGTTAAAAATGTACCTTTTGTGTACCTAGTGTACGCGAAATGTAACGCGAAATGTATACCGATGCGATTGATGTCCCCAAATCTGGCAACAAAGAAGTTGGTGTTCACATTAACATTTCGATTACAGAGTACAATGTTATCGAAATTACCTTTGGTGTACCTATGTACGCGAAATGTACTCGAAATGTATACTCGGATGAGATTGAGTGGCCCAAATCGCAACTAAAGAATTGTGTTCTACATTACATTTCGAGTACAGAGTACAATGTTCTAGAAAATGTAACCTTTTGGTAACCTAGTTTACTCGAATGTACTCGACATGTATACTCGGATGAGATTGAGTGTCCCAAATCGGCAACTAAAGAAATTGTGTTCTGAATTACATTCGATTACAGCAAGCGAAATGTAATCAATTGTACCAGGGCGGCCATTGTCGACAGATTTAACCAGGTCGCTGCAGCACGGATTCGCAACTTTAACAATACAATCTGACAATTCTCTCAAAATGTCAAAAATACTAGTAACTGTAGCGGCCTATAAACTCGTATGGTGCTATTCCCTAACCAAAATGGGACTCCATTTAGGATTCAAAGAACAAACAGGCACGGTGATAAAATCAAGTAAATTTCACTTTGCACAGCACTCTTGGTAACAAAATGTATATACATGTATTATAAGCTCGAGACAAGTATCCTTTTTTTAAAGGGCCACAATGGCCAAAACAAATTCAGACATAATGAACATAGACCCTTACTGAAATCACTGCCACAAATTGAAAACAATTTGGGTTGTTTATATTTGTAAGAAAAAGGGAAAAATATTATTTCCTTGTAAAGCTCCACGTCTCCAACCAAGGATGCTGACATTATGCCAGCTTTTATCAACTTGAATAAGCATGCCAGTCATCAGCGTTACGGACAAGCTATTGTATTATGTGCTTAAACCCGGCTAATTCCCCTTTCACTTGTCGATCATTATCTTAAAACACCTGAGTACGATGTTGAATTCACGAGTCTGAATGTTTTGAATTGTGTCATCAAACATGACTAGATAAAATGACATCCCTGCCAGATTGTAAATTCTGGCAAGGATGTCAACACATTTCGTGATAGGAATTGCACCGCTCCCACCACCTCTTGAGGTTTTGCTGTTTTTTTCCGAATGTTAAAACCAAAAATTGTGGAAGTAGTGATGTCGTAAGGGTCATTTGAGGACTATTTCATTAAAGTTTTCCACGTTAGTCATTTAAGACGAAAAGTGAATGAGTATTAATAACGGTCGGCTGAAGAAGTTGCTGCTAAAATATACACACAACCTTAAAACGTTTGTGGGTAGCAGAATTCGTCATGGTTTTTTGATAAAATTTTGAATCACATTGGCAAGTATACATTGTCTAAGTTAACAAATTTGGAAAACAGTGCTTTATTTTAGATAGGTAAACGAATTCAAATAATAGTCCCGTTAATAGTTGCACACTACCAAGCTAAAATACCTTTGTTGTGTTCGGGGTTTTGTTTTCATAAAATCGGAACGTTAAATTGCAATACCGTATGAAGCAATGCAACACATAATTGAATAGTATGGTCAGACGACAAAAAACGGGGTACTCGTTACAGCTTATGCCTACCAGGAACAGAGAACATGGAGGGGTCGGATGGCCATGCCCAAGCATGTCCACAGATGGCCTGTTGAGGGTCCAATCAGTTAGCCAGCGGTAGAACAGCTACTTTCATGGTATCCACGGCTCACTGAACAACTGTCTATGCTACACAGAGTCAGCTAGTGCTAACAGACAGGCACCTTTTATGACACTCTCAACGAACAACCTTGAGACTTTAAAAGAGGCTGATATCCATCTACTAATCGGGGACTTCAATGCCAGAATGGCAAGGATAGCCACATGTCTAACCACCAGTAGTTGTTGGTCCTCACTGTTACCATGAGGAACTACACCAATGATGAGAGGCTTGTTCACTCTGCAGAGTTACCAGGCTAGAAGCTCAGGCAAGATCCGCAAACCCCAAGCAGCCCTCTATGGACCTGGATGCACCAAAATGGTTCCAAATCCCAGATGGACCACATCATTAGTCATTGGCAAATGGGTGAATTCTCTCCGTAACGCAGAGCCTACAACACTGTGGAGCGTGATTCTGATCACAGGAATACTCAGCATCCGTCTCCAAGCCAGCCTTAGAACATCTAGGTTTATGATAGACCCGTGAAGATCAAAGTTTGACTGGAAGAAAAGAAGAGAGCTACAAAAAATCCTTCTTCCAAAAAACCAAGTTCAGATCGAACTTTCCAATATGGTTTTCAGATCCTTCAAGAACGGGACTCATCTGTGTTCAATAACGGGAACAGTACAACCTAATTGAGGAAGGCCGTTGAAGCAGCAGCCAAAGAAAGTGGGGCAAATGCAGCCCCTGTGGAAGGCAAGCTGGGTGGTATTGGTTGAAACCTTGACGGCTGAGACAGGAGCGAGACAAGGCAAAGAAGAAATTCCTCATTGATAGAACACAACCATTCAAGGAAGATGGCGTAATCTCAATGCAAGGCTGAATGATCAGATAAATCTGATGAACTGGCCAAAACTCAAAGAAAACAGCTGGATGACTTGAAGTTGCAGGTGAGAAGGGTGAATGTAATACAACGTGGAAAATTAATCACGAAATCGCTGGTCAGGTCAGCATAGAAGATCTTCCACCAAAAGAAGAAAAGGGATGGTACAGCCCCATCAAGTGAAAAGAACTTCTTGATGAGTGGCGGCCCATTACTTAGATCCTATAACAACGAAACGGTTCACCAACATCTGATCTACCGTCTCCTGCTGATCAGGACCTTCATATCTGCCAAGACCCACCATACCTCGAAGAAACCAGAAAAGGCAAGTCAAGGAATGAAAAACAACAGGGCAGCTGGAGTGGACAGTGCAATAACATCAGAAGCATTCCAGAGTGGTGGGGAAGTAATGGTGCAGGTCATCAACAAGTTGTGCGTTGAAGTTTCTCACACTCTCACCCACGAAGACAGTGGATCATAACATAATTGTTCCTTTGCCTAAGAAAGGAGACCTCAGCTGAATGAATAATACAGAGGAATTACCTTGATGTCAGTGGCCAGAAAAAAAGTCGACAAACAAAATACCTGTTGAACAAGAATACGAGAGCATGTTGATCCTATTACTAAGATCCAACCAAGCTGGTTTTGACAAGGCGGTCTGCACAGCAGCGCACACATCATAAGGAGAATCATGGAGGGCTTTCAGAGTTGTCAACTCCCACTCACCATCACCTTCTCGATTTTAAGTAAAGAAAGCCTTTGACCGAATAACAGGAGGTCTGTTCTCGGTTCTTCGGCATTATGGTACCCCAGACAGGTTGGTAAAAGCCATAGGCGTCCTCTTAGCGCATTCCAAAAGCGCTTATGGTATAGATGGAAATATCTCGGAGACTTTCCTCGTTTCACAGGGAGATGTATTAGCTCCCCTTTTATTTTCCTTGTGCTTGATAGACTACTTGGCTGAAAAGCAAACTAAAGATACAGATTCCGATTTGATGACACATCCGCGTCAGTCCAGGAGGTATACAGCCAAAGTCTTAAACGACCTAGTAGTTTCGCTGACGATATCGCCCTACTGGAGTCTTCAATCCTTAGAGCTCAGGCACAGTTATCCACGAACAGCAGCTGCAGCTGAAGAATTGGGCCGGATAATCAGTGTGCAAAAGACAGAGTACATGGCTACAACTGCACCCATTCTACTGCTTAAAGTTATGGCGAGGCATCAAAACATGTCCCGACTTCAAATATCTTGGTTGTATCATGGCTTCCCGTTCTAAAGACCTTAACCGACGAAAAGCCCTTGCCTTGTCAGCATTTTGGAAGTTGGGAGCGCATATGAGAGGTCAAAGTATACCAATCGAAATAAAAGTACGCCTCTTCAACACAACATTGCGTGACAGTATTTGGTATATGGTGACAAACAATTTGGAGGATAAGGTCAATTCTTAGCAAAATGTTGCTACAGAGTCATGCTGGGCGTCAAGCGCATTGATCGGGTCCCAAATGCCAATCTATGCTGCTACAGGTCGGAGCCTCTGATAAACCGATTAAGACTGAGACAGCTTACTTTTCTTGGTAATATTCTAAGGATGCCAGAGGGTGAGCTTAGTAGGTTATATGCTTCTACCCCCACCGCATGGCAAGAGGAAGCCAGGTCGACAGAGAACATATCATATCTCTCCAATCCCTCTACAACCAAAAGCTCTTGGGGGATACAAACAACTTTTTTGCAACCAAAGGCCTATCTCCAACTGGCCCAAAACAGAAGTGACTGGGGGAAACTTGCGATCGCCTGCTTCGCAGTCGACTGATGATATGATTAATTTGAATGGAGATTCGCATCTTTTTGACCACTGCCGTTTTCTTCCTTTTCTGTGTCATTCTTTCAGTTTTGGAAAAAAGTAACTTATTAGAATTTCTACGGCTTGTCCTTCACTTTTAATCTTTTCCTGGCAATTTCAAATATTTTGATTCTTTCGGGAATAAATCACTGTATGGTGTCTTAAATATTCAACCTCCAGCTCAATCAACCTAAAATGTATTTGGAATGATGTCAGACATAACAACGCTAATACTGGAGATTTTCATCATATTTTAAGATATTTACATGAGAAGCTTGAGATTTTGGAAACCTTAAAATATACTCATGTATTTCAAAGGCCGATTTGTAAAAATCTACTCATAGGAAAGCTTTAGATGTGATCATTTTTGATTAATGAAATTCCAGAACTTCTGAGCGGAGTTGGCGCGGGAAGACTCGTTTTACTGGTGGAGTATTCTAAAAACAGCGATAAGCCTAAATATTTTTACTTCAAATGGGGCAATTGGGGACTTTATATAACAAAGTCGTGATCATGCATTCACTTATCTACCCACCTGTTCAATGGCAATATGCATCGGATCAAAACATTTGCTATGTGATTGTAAGGCGAAAGGCTGCAATTAATAATTGTAACAATATCAAGCAACCTCGGACACAAAATACTAAAAATCCCATAAACGCATATTGTAAAAATCGTGCCTTATAAACATTTTAATTTAAGGGGCTTTCGTGATCCATAGCTCGTCTCCCCGACTTACCTAAAAAAATGAGATTTTTTATTCAATCTGAACCTTGGCCTAAGTATAGCATGGTGCCTTATCTTACGTGCAATTCGATCTACTCAGGGAAGAAATTCGTATTTTGGTATTTTAAATTAAATTACAATAAAGTGACCTATGGAGCCCATTTGCTCATAACATCAAGACGCCTCGACAAAATCTATTGAAAATTTGAAATTAACCTTTTCTTGTGGATCTTTAATGAACCATAAACAAGAAATTGTTTGCTAGGATCACACTAACTACACCTTTTAATATACACAATCCTCTCGTACTTTCAGCTAGCCAGTTCATTACTTTTAGTGCAACATCAGAGACAAATAGCTAATAAAATCATTTCAAAATCATCTCTGTGCTTCATAAAATATATACACCCTCCTTGCAACTTTTACCGGATAACTAGATATATTGATGATCTGCCGCGTAACCATTTAATTACTTCCTTGAACTTATACCAACCTTGAATAGGGTGGATACGGTTACGGTTTTTCCGAAAGGAAAAAAACAAAATAGGTTTCCAACAAAGTAACATATCACACATTACTAATAATTTATCCTTTAAATCCCTAATGATCCATTTTGCCATTTTCTTAAAATCACAGAGCGGACCCCTGCCCTATGTGTTTAGGGGGAAATTGCTGCTTGAACTAACAAGACAAATAACGCTATCCTCCCTTTTTTTCTGCGGTGATCGTCAGGTTGGTATCATTTTCCTCTAGGGAACTTAAGGGGGTCTATGTTTTCAAATTGACCAGTTTTGAGTCTACTAGCTTGATTGTAATAGCATGATAGAAAAGTATAAATCAATCAGAAACATACTTGGTACTAGTCCAATTTAAAACCACTTACTTGTGGACGTTTCGACAACTGGCCGTTGTTCTTTGTCAACACTGATGATGTGGATAGTGACCGATCCTCTGTGTAACGCTCTTGTGTGCACTGTTGCCTAGTACCGAGTTGGCCAGTTGTCAGCACTGATGATGGAGTGACGAGCCTCTGTGTTACAGCCTTGTTTGACACTGTTGACTAGTAACAGAGTTGCCCAGTTGTTTTTCAGAGAACGTCAATACGTGACCAAGTTGTATTCCCCTCGTCCCTTGTTCATCGGTGGTGTCCAGCTAGGATCGTAGGCAAAGAGAATTAAAATTCAAGAGATGGATCAAGTAAGCGATTGAGATCAGGAGCTGGACACCACCATGAACAGGGACGAGGGGTAATACAACTTGAGTCACGTATTTGACGATCTCTGAACAAACACCACGTGCAACCCTGTTACTATGCAACAGTCAACAGAGCTGTACACAGTGGATCGTCACTCATCATCAGTGTTTTACAAAGACAACTGCCTGTTGTCGAAACGTCCACAAGTAAGTGGTTTTAAATGGTCTAGTACAAAGAATTTTTCTGATTAATCGCAATAACAGTCCTGATGAACTTCTTCATAATATAACGTCCAAAATATAGGTCAAAGTACCGTCAACAAGTACGTGATTTGGAGAACTTTGAACGCAAAATTGCCCGACATCGTAACCATCTTAAGTTCACTCTCATAAGTCCGCGATCTAAACCTCACGCCTCCCAGCCTGAATCTCTTCAATGCCCCATCAACACAAAACGAGCTAAGGACAAACAAATTCGTTAATCAAGCACAACGTTGCTTTGGTACGCTGAAGATAAGGGTAGTCAACAACGAGTACGGATATTTGAAAATACAAGAAAAATCCGCACTAGAGCATATTTAAAGCTGTGATAACCCGCGGATTCTGATTTGGACGACAAATCTCGTCCCATCTAACGAGAGTACGCGAGAATACGTACACAACAAAATGTCGCCAAGTACAGAATTTTGGAAGCCAAACCTAAAACAACCGATACTCACACAAATCGATGCAACATGCGGAACCCAGACTTTCGGGACAATACCTGCAAAAAGTGGGTATTCAACTTAATCCAATGGTACAAGTGAATGAGTCGCAAAATCGGGTGTTAGCTAAGGGATTAAATTATCCGTCTCTCTCGCCAAACCAACGTGTGTGCCGGGAGGAGTTCGTTCTTGCTACTGAATTAGCATGTAAGAAATTACCTTACCCAGGAAGCGCGTACAACTCGGGCATACAATCGCCAGTAAGCTAAGATTAGTCTAAGGCCTAGATCATACTGTTCCGAAGGATGCAAAGAGAAGCAAATCAAGATCTGAAGAAAGTGGATTCCATCATTAATTTCCCAGCAGATAAGGGGAAAGCGATGTATTGTTAGATAAGCAAGATATGAGAAAAGGTTACGTCTTATGTTGGGAGATACAAAAACCTAGGAAGAAATTCAGTTGAACCCTACACACTAAGTACAAAAGATAAGATGGTGTCTTATCGTAACCGGCTGGGAGTGGAAGAAAAAAAACAGGGAAACCTACAAAGACTCTACCCTACAGCGGAAATATTCCCAGATAGATTGTACGCCAAAAATACATAAGCAAATGCTCCTCTCGACCGATTGTGGACTCTACCTCAACTATCGGATATCAGACTTCAGATGGCTAGCGGACATCTGCCCTATGGTAGGAAATACTGCCCACCATTTTGGTTAACTCCAACAGTTAGCAGGAAGGGGGGGGGTGAAGGTGGGGAGTTAGTTAATGTGGTCATCGTGAAGAGAAACATACTTAACTCCCATGATGTGGTTTCTCTGTTTCGACATGCACGCCTATCAGGCAAGTATTGGAATAGTTAGAGAGAGGCTTAAGTAAGGGGTTGCTCAAAGTACAACAAGCAGTGTGGTTCTACCTTAACTGTTGAAGATGTTGTAGAACTTTTGGCTTTCATTCTGTCAACTACATACTTCACCTCAGAGGTAAAATCTATAGACAGTTATTTGGAGAGCCGCGATGGGCAGCCCAGTCTCACCTCTGGCAGCCAATATCTTTCATGGAATACTTAGAAGAAACCGCTATCGCTACAGCCCCCCTAGATTGCAAACCCAAGTTATGAAACGCTATGTCGCGACATCTGAAGTAGTTGAGAAGGATGCTGTGAACAACCTCACCAACCATCTTAACAGGTAGATGACACCACTCCATACAAATTCACCTACGAGGAGGAAAGGATGGTAAATTCCATTTCTGGAATACCTTAATAGTGCGACGTGATTATGGCATCCCCATTAAACGTTAGTGTATCGGAAGGCCACACACACCGAAACCAAGATACAAAACAACATGACCAAACCTACATCTTCATTGCCCACCACCCTCTTACATCAAAAACTTGGTGTGGTGCGCACTCTCGCTTGACAGGAAGAACAAAATTGTCACCGAGAGCAAGATAAGGAATCTGAAGAAGAAACGATAAAATCTGCTCCTCCGAGATGTTGATACCTACATGGAGTTTGAAAAGTCAAAGATCAGATGTCTCCCCCAAACGAAGAAGGAGAAGAAAAAGAAGAAGGTGGATCCAAATCTAAAGGTTCGGTTGTCATCCCATTGGGAAGTTGTGTCGGAAAGTTGCAAGAATTTTTAAAAATCTTACACATCTCATGCCATGAAACCCGCATTGCACCCTACGGAAACATGCTGGTCCACCAAAGATAAAGGGATCCTCCCAACCCTACTGATGTCGTCTACGCATTCTGTGTGAAAACTGCAACTCCACATACATAGGTGAAACAGGCAGGAATTTGGAAAAAGGCTTGAAGAACATAAAAGTGAGGCCGACAAGGTAGCAGTCAATGTCCGCACCAGGGCTAGCAAAAAATCATCCCAGTCGTCAGTCTACAAATCTGCCATCACAGACCATGTTGTTGACGAAAACCACGTAATTAATTGGGAGGAGGCTAGGATCGTAGGCAAAGAGAGTGAAAAATTCAAGAATGGATCAAGGAAGCGATTGAGATCAGGAAGCTGGACACCACCATGAACAGGGACGAGGGGCAATACAACTTGAGTCACGTATTTGACGATCTTCTGAAAAAACCAACTGGCAACTCTGGTTACTAAGGCAACAGTCAACCGAAGCTGTGCACAGAGGATCGTCACTCCATCATCAGTGTTGACAAAGACAACTGCCAGTTGTCGAACGTCCACACTAAGTGGTTTTAAATTTGACTAGTACAAAGAATTTTTCTGATTAATCTTCAATAACAGTCCTGATGAACTTCTTCAATAAGAAAAGTATAAACTTTCATTTCATTTGCTTTTTGTTGGAGGTGAATAGGACGTTCCGTTCAATTTTATTGCTCTATTTAAGCAAGCAAGTCTCGCACGTTCAATGCATTTTTGTATACACTTTTGTATGAAGAACTCTATTTCGAAAGCTCCTATTTTTCTACGATTTTTTTATACTCATTTAGGGCTAAAGGATGTTTGGTTTGGATGTTATGAGCGAAAATATGCCCCATTTTGGTCGACCAATATTAATTTTTAACACATACTCTATGTAGGATTACAAAATCATGTTTTAACTCTCCGCACTTGGACTCTGAGAGGGAATACCTGCACAACAACGAAATGCAGGTCCAATCACCAATCTTTATTTATGCGTTTCATATTTAACAAACGCACTTAATCATAAAATTGATGATCATTAACTTATAAAATCCTATAATTATGAAGGAGGGTTAACTCGTCCAGTAACAAATTATAGTCTTTAGTGAAGGCTGAGCTCATTCACTATTGCACTTATGGGGGAGGTTTAACTCATCCTTATTGCACATATGAGGGTTTAACTCAGCTCATCCAACTTATGAGGGAGGTATAACTCATCCACTCTTGATCATTAGTGAAGGCTGAAATCATTCACTATTCTATTATTGCACTTATGAGGGAAGTTTAACTCATCCTTATTGCACTTATGAGGATTTAACTCAGCTCATCCAACTTATGAGGGAGGTATAACTCATCCACTCTTGATCATTAGTGAAGGCTGAAATCATTCACTATTATTGCACTTATGAGGGAGGTTTAACTCATCATTATGCACTTATGAGGCATTTAAACTCGAGCTCATCCAACTTATGGAGAGAGGTTATACTCAGTCCACTCTTGAGCATTTAGTGAGGCTAAATAATTAATATTATTGCACGGATGAGGGAGGTTAACTCATCCTTATTGAACTTATGAGGGTTTAACTCAGCTCAACCAACTTATGAGGGAGGCATAACTCATCCAATCTTACTCTTTAGTGAAGGCTGAACTCATACACTATTCTATTCTTGCATTTATGAAGGAGGTATAACTCATCCAATCTTGATATTTAGTAAAGGCTGAACTCATTCACTATTCTATTCATGCACTTGATGAAGGAGGTACAACTCATCCAATCTTGATCGTAGTTCTTTGAGAAACTTAACTCATTTCCATCCTTGTTAAACTCCTTCCCGAAAGGGGCCACCCGGGGCTCGTTATCGTCGAATGACGATATAGAGCTCCGGCCCCCACCCACAATTCAGGGCCCAAATTGCAAAGAAACGCACCCTGATTTCCCTGGGAGAATTTGAATGCTACATAGATACAAAGCGATCGTAGCCATCATCGCGAAGACGAAGACAATCCCATGTGAACAAACTATAGTCCCACCCGTTAATACCCGGGTGTCGAATCACCCTTGCGCCATTACTCCTCAAAGAATACGACATATTGCTTCTGTTGCATTCTTTGACCCTGTGCCACATCAGAAGTTGGTCTGCAACCAAAAGAGAAGGCAACCTAATATCCCAGAAAATGATCGATGTGTAAGGTAATAGGGCCTTTAACCTGTAACTGTTAACCCATTTAGGCACATATAAGTACTGGACGGCCATCGCCCAAATGGTTTGAACCTAAGTTGACTATAATAAGGTGTGACGCTGAGTGCCTTTCATGCATGTATGTATGCAATTGAACGACCACGCGCTCATTCGGAGATTTGTATGCTAGTGCCATCTGCTTTGCAGGACTCGCATACCTAAACATCCGTGCATACCTAAACATACCTAAACATCCTTGACCACCTGTTAAGGTTGAGCCCTTCTCTTTGGTCATCTGAGTGTACTGTGCCTTTTCGGCCATTATGTGCACACCTGGGTAAGGACGGCGCCTTCCCTACTGCACTGTCAGGATGAGTGCTTTGATAGCCAAGAGTCTTCCTTGGAACCTTAATCTTTATCTGCCTTGCTTGTTTTTGCCCTCATTCTCCGTTTCGAAGCCGGGCCCTTCCCTTTCCTTGAGATCGATCCTGGTCGGGCGTTTTATTTCCGCCATGGTTCCTGAATAATCGGAACTTTAAAGAGTAACTACACAATACCACTTTTTAAACAATACTGCACGCATTGTGCCACGTATGCCATATAGGTGCATCTGGAAGAAAATATAATATATATATATTTTAAAGAAAATCCCAAATAAGGAAACCCGAAATGAATTCCCCAAGCTTAATGCATAACTGAACCGGAAATTCCCTAAAGATATTAAATAACCAACTTTTGCCATTTTACCACCAATTTTGTAAG
This sequence comes from Ophioderma brevispina, assembly GCA_023653785.1. Lineage (NCBI taxonomy): Eukaryota > Metazoa > Echinodermata > Ophiuroidea > Amphilepidida > Ophiodermatidae > Ophioderma > Ophioderma brevispina. The sequence continues at coordinate 91,036 of JAMKCH010022313.1, read as the reverse complement.
ACTAGTTTGATGACAAGAGCAGGTTTGGCAACGAATTCGGCAACCTTTAACAAAATTACACCACACGTAGCATAGAATTACTGTGCAACATAGAGGAATAAATATGTAAACAAAATATAGGAAGCAAAAGTAAACACCAATAAAGCAACATAACATGCATTATAAAATGCAATTTGACCACAAAGTTATGATACACCGAGGCACACATGAACGTTAATATTTTTACACAGTGAGATTGAGAAAGGAGCTTTAAAGCCCAGGCTACATGGACACGATTTCTAACCCGATTGTTAATGCATTCTTTCTTTGTACCGACGCACGCCGAAATGCTACTATACTGCCACTCGCATAGGCCGATTTTGCCAGCTTCGCTCCAAGGGACCGCTGATCCAAGCTGCCTATGTGGTGTACCATGTCCCCTGGTGGTCAGAGTGTTCATTCGGGCGAAACTTAAGAAACCCACCTTCACCTACAAAACACATGGGCTCATGCCTGTACCTGCATCCCTATGACCACTGCCTGTGGGATGTACACAAGACTTTGATCAGTCGCCATCAAATAGGTCATGGAGATCAGCTATGAGATCCTTGCCTCCTGCAGATGAGTGACCCTTATCAACCTTTATGCGTATGCTATACACACAAAGTCAACCTACCCTGGCAAATAAGGCGCAAAATGGCTACCTTGCCTTTGGCCAGCGCATAACCCAGTGGCCTTTTCGGAATATGACTACGATCGTGACGATCCCCGCAGAAACGGAGGTATTTTTGTGTGTGTGACGTATGTGTGTTTTGTTTATTATTATTATTATTATTATTATTATTCGTTTGTTACGTTTGATTTTGTTTCGATGTAGTTTATTTTATTATTATAGTTATTTATTTATATGTGTTATTTGTTTTGTGTATTTTATTTATTTATTTATTTATTTATTTTTACCAATTTCGTTTGCTCCTGCAATATGTTACCTAATGCATGGTATTTCCCTATTTTTTTTTCTTACAATAATACAATGCAATGTTTACCGAAGCTGCATTAATGTGTAAAACTTCATTTTTATTATTATATTTTAATTTAGATGATTTATTTAAAATTAGATCCAAGTGCCATGCATCCCTATGGGCCAGTAATGGCATTAACCATTTGCCTGCCGTACTAAAATCATTTAAAACACCTGTACTGACTTGTGATTGTAAAATGATGGACTAAATCTGAGTCAACATAGAGGAATAAATATGTAAACAAAATGGGGGAGCTTTGGGATTTGAAAAGTGTTTGTTTGTTTTTGTTTTTTTTTTTATTATTATTATTTTGCCAATGCCAGAAGATTTGATTATCGATGTTGTTGCGATTGGCTTCCCAGCCTTGCTTGTTTGTTATATCGTGGGTATGTATATAATTTGCATTTTTTATGTGTCTGTGTGTGTTTAACCTCAGTAGTGCATGTTCGATTTCCAATTAGCACACCCATTATGTTTTTGTAGATACCCAACTGACCTGCATCCCTCATGCACTATGAAAACAAGAACTACAATACAAGTGTGTGTGTTTTTTTTGGTATTGTTTGTTTTTGTGTTACTTTGTTTTGTTTTTATTTTATTTTTTATTTTATTTTATTTTATTTTATTTTTTTTTATTTATTTATTTTTTTGTGGATTTTTTGGTCAATTTGTTTGTTATTACCTATTTATTTGCCCCGCTAATTAACCACTTTATCATTGCTATGTAAGCTCATTGCCCTAGATGTGAGAGTGCCACCATGATGGTGGGGTAAAGGGTGCGGGAGGTGGCCTAGTAATAAAACTGACATTGTAAAAACATCTAGTAACATATAATTTTATTATTATATTATTATTATATTATTATTAAATATTATGATTATTAAAATATTATTATTTATTTGCTTATTTAACTATTTTGTTTTGATCATTGACATTACTTTATTTACAGCAGATACCTATGCAATGCAGCTCATCACCACGGCCAGGGTGTGAGAGTGAGAGTTCCCTGATGGTGGCGCTGATAGCTAAGGTGAGGGCGAAGGGAGATGGGGAATGAGGGTGGGCATAGGGTCCATGCCTGACCTTGTTTTTGCCCGGACATGAATTGTACCACACATCAAAGTGTGTCTTTAGATTGCTCCAGTACAAAACCTCAGGCAAATAAGGGGCAGACCTGGATAGCCAAACAGCGTATTTTGTGAACATCATTTTAACAGGAGTAGCTCTACCAAAACAGAGCCGGCTAATTAATGGACAAATTATGTTAGGTAACAAGAATAGGACTCTGGATTGAGGAGATGGTCAATCACCACAACATTTCACACCTTATGAAAATAGCTTTATCAACGACCCACAAGAATGGGCATGATTGTGTGCGTTGTTATGTGATGTATCATGATATTAACACTGCACAAAACCTCATTTTCCTGGGGTTTCGGTAATTGACTAGTGTAATGCAGTACAATGAGTGACAATTTGAACTTAGTACACATAACTCAAGAAACCCTCCAACAATGTGACATGGGCCCCACGTGGGTCATTTGTGGGCTACTTCATGGGCCCCTCATTGGCTTCCACCTGGGGAACACACTTGTTTTGGTCGTCGGGATTCAAATGGGTCCTAAAGTGGGCAAGCTGAACTGGCTGCATGTTAACGGCTAATTATATGCTTTAATTAAAGATAAAAAAAGAGGTTCTAGTAAGTTGGATATTGTTTTAATCCAACTATTCATTAGGCATCACTTGCATATTCATACTAAATGGTTACAAATATGTATGACTTACATTGGTTGGATTCGAAGCGGGGACCTCATGATTTTAAGTTATGCCTCTATCGGCCTGAAAATCAGGGTCTTATTTTTATGGGCGGCACATACCCATACACACCGTTCAAATGTGAGTAACCCCCGGGTCATACAGTAGCCTTATTTAACAGTCAAGTTTTGAGTCAGAGATAAGTACTCGCCCTCCAGGAAGTCGCATGCACTGAATAACCAAGAAATGTGTGCATTCCTATTGTTAACAACATCAAACATGGGACGCCATTCACAGCATTTGCAGATACAAGACCCTAGATGTTGTGTTGTCCAAAGTACAAAATATCAACAACCAATCACCTGACAGAGGCATAAACCTGCCCTCATGTTGGAGGATGTTTGTCAATGCATTCCAAAGTGAGCTACAACCGTTCAATGGATATGGTAAAAGAAGTACCTGTATTGCGTTTTTGCAACAGGTCGCATCGCACAAAAAAGAGCCGTCTGCATCTGTCCTGCTTTGGGGATGCTGAAAACGTTTCAGCTTCCACTTCGTCCCTTCGATCTTTTTGCTTTAATCTTCCCCTGTTATACTGATTCCTGTCAAAGGTGTCCTGCCTACCTGTTGATGACCACCTTTTTTGTCGATATTTGCTGCTATAATAGGAGGATAATCTTTGCTGTTCCGGTAGACTTCCATTTCTGTGGCTGTTCCTACATCGTCCCGAGCTTGGTGTTTTGTCCTCTTACCCAAGTTATTCGTCGTCTTGACTTTGAAAGTGATGTTCAGCATTCTTTTGTTCAATGTTCAATATATTTTCCCTGTTATTTAACAGTCAAATATTGAATACGGGAAAGGACTAGCCCCCAGCTCGCCGCCTGAACTAAAGAACAAATAATACCATTATGTGCATTCTATTGTTGCCAATCCCCACATCTGCCATTCACAGCGTTTGCATAATTACAATACCCAGAAGGACATTGTCCATCTACAAAATATCAGAGACCGTCACCTGGAAGAGCATAAACCTGCCCTCATGTTGGAGGATGTTTGTCAACTCATTCCAAAAGTAGCTACAATTATCGAAATGGATACCATCGAGGTGCTATTAGAAGTTTACCAAAAACCTTAACCGTCTAGCATCGGCTTTCATCACACTCAAAACAAGAGGTAATTTATATTCAACTCAGATTTCGTATCTTCTTCAACAAAGAAGGCAAAACCCATATAACTCAAGCTGATGGTCGCACAACTCAGATACAGCTCCTTTGAACGCAGTGGTAGTAGGCAAATTAGTATTGAAAATGCATTCTGGGTTCAATTAATTTTATCACTTATCCTGAGGTGATGAACACCGATTGGCCTGGTTGATTTGGGGTTGATGCCATTTCTAGTGGCATCAACACGGTCAGGTCCTAGCTGCTAACTTCCTAACCGCACCCCCCCCCGATGGTATCTACGGGGTTAGGGATGCCGTCAAAGTCGAAGGTGGGGGGTGGTTGCCACCTAAGATATTTTATGGGTGGCAGTTTTTTAAAATATTATGCACAGGTTCCTCTAAAATTCTAAGTTTATGTAAAACTAGCCAAATGCCATCATTTAGAGCTGAAAACCGCATGAAAATCCGATATTCCTGCGATTTTTAGCGCAAAATTGATTTTCGGCCAAAATAAAATAATTTTTTTTCTATGGAAAATGCCAATTTTGCCGACTCGCGGATTTGATGACGTCATTGTAACGCCATACTAAGTATGTTGGTACTTATTTTGGTATCAATGGAAAGAGGAGGACCATAGCTATCCATTGGATTCAAAATCATAAGCATCGGGTGCTTAATAACAAATTCTCGGGGGTAACCACCCCCCCCCCCTTGGTAAACCGTGTTACAAAAAAGGCTTGGTAAGACGAGGGTTAATACGTTTTAGTGAAAAACGCTATTCTGGCGGCTATTTTGGACGCCATTTTGAATTTAAACATGTGAACGAAATTATTTGGCCACAGATATGTTAATTATGATCTAATATGTTGATCCCGTTCATTTTCTTGACAATTTTTTTATATCTTGTTTTAATTCATTTTAGTAAAAATCCCTATTTTGGCGGCCATCTTGGACGCCATCTTGAATAAACTCCCTTGGGGCCACTTTTAAATTTGGGAACATCCTGATTATGTTTTGGGGTCATAAAAGGAACCTAAAAAATGGTTTGGTTTAGTTCTGGGGGTGCAAAGGTGGTGGTCCTGGCTCCCCTAGTAAATATTGCCATCACTACAAAATTGATAAACATTTAAACTCAGGCTTTATACTACCTTTGCTCAATATCGAGACAACTGCTTTGTTGTCAGTGAAAAACTTTTTTATCAACCAAATATGGCGCGAATGCCCCTACTGCTAAAGGTAGATTCATACTTTATTGACAGATGTCTGCAGACGCTAGCCTTTCGAACATGCTTCGAACAACGCGTATGTTCATGCATCCGGCACGGAGAGCATGTTCGAAAGCCTAGCGTCGGCGAACGTCTGCCGATAAAGTATGAACCCACCATAAGTGAACCACCTTCACCTCTCGCCAAGTCGGAATTTTGTCACTCTCTTTCCGTGTCCCATTCGTTTTAAATTCATGTCTATCTGGAAACCAAGCGCCTGTGATATAGAATATTCAAACAACATACGTTTGTTAAGATTCGTGAGTTGAGAACAATCAAATACATGACTATCATGTCATGAGGAAGGGAATACAGCGAGATTTATTGGCAATTTCAGAATACATATACCTTGATTGCAATTGGGAAAACGCACCCACAACTGGGGATTATAATACTACCTGTTGTTGAAGCAAACTGTCTCGCTGAAACAAGATGTCAAGAATTCTGTATAGTAAAGCAATAAACTGGAGAATATCCTTCTCTACAGCGTGTATCAATAAAAACGCAGGATTGGAAACAAAATTATTAAATATATAAAACACCTCTGTTCGTCATGAAGTTAACATTCTTTTAAAAGTATATTTTCTACTCTTCACTATGCTTTTTATCCCATCTCATTTCGACACTCCTGTCCAGGGATACAGTGCATTGAAGAAGGGATATAAATTCCAAGCTGGTCCGATTTCTAATGATATCTAATGAAAGGTTTGATATTCGGGAGAAGTGGGAGTCTCACAAATGAGGACAGGTGTGACAGGATTGGGCTTACAATAAGTATTATTTTAAAGTATGAAGAACGCAATGTTGATTGCAGGGAATTTTAACTCAAGGTGCGCAATATAATGTCCAAAACTTGATTTCAATTCCAATGCAAGTCTTATTTGATATCAGAAACAACCTCTATGATGCTTTGAAACAACGACAGTCAAGTTATTAAATTTATGGGGGTCTACTTTTTTACTCCGACCTTCGACTGCAATTTTCTTGACTTTACTTATGCATGTCATATTGTAGCCCATGTTGAAAAGTTTTGAAAAATGGGAATTATTTTGATCTTGTCGCCATGGTAACTGGACAGGCCCTCTGATTGGCTAAACACGGGAACAAATGTAACTGCTTACCGGTAACTTGGATTTACACCAAACTTGGGTAGAAGGTGCATGGGTATAGTGCGCAGAAATCCATGAAGCCGGATTTTTGATATGATTGCCATGGCAACCAGGAGCTGACCAATCAGGAAACTTTATGCCATAATTCAAAATTGAAGCCCAAATTCAAAGTTGGATGCTCGATATCTGTGCCAAATTTCATGCTGATACGACCTTTCGTTTTTTGAGTTACGTTCGTTCCCGTTTCATAAAATCCCGATTTTCACCATTTGAAATATTGAGCGAAACGTAATCGAATATAATAAAAATTGCAAAAAAAATATTAATTTGGCCCAAATTTGGAAATAATTGTTCTTTATTTTAAAATATAAATTATTACATTTTGAGTGCATTTTGGGTGCACATAGAGAATAGCTATGGGTTAAATTTTTTTTAATAGTTATCTTAAATATCACTGGGTGAGTGATAATAAAGAAATACATCTACTCTATTGACGCTGTACAAGTTTTTAATGTATGTTTTAATCGATTCTAGTCACCGACGCTAGTCACCGTCGCGACGGCACTTGGCGCCTGTGTGGTACATTCCTATTTATGCAAATAACCAGGGGTCCGTTCGCGAACCTCATGCGTAACCCTACGTGTATACTAACTCATGCGTATGTCCTACATAATAGACCTTTTCATACCATTTACATAGTGCTTTGGATAAGTTGATCCACTCAGGCATGACATAGTATGCACGTAGATTTACGACTGAGTTTCGCGGACGAACCCCAGAAGACTCTCGGCTATTTATAGCGCTCGATCAAGCCACGGCTGACTGACCTAAGTTTAAATGAAGGTAGTGGTTATGTAGCCGTATACGGCTATATGGCGGCAGAATAATGTAGCCGTATACGGCTATATAGCGGCAGAATTATGTAGCCGTATACGGTCAAATAGCCTGTCCTATGTGAATCAGCTATAGCAGTAAATGTAACGGATTCTAAATTAGGCTAATTACGGGCCACAGATTATGTAGCCTACAGCGCATGATGGGTATCACTGCAATCGTACTGGTTACGGAGTAAGGCCCTAATGAAATACGGAGGTCCCTAACCCTAACACTAAACCCTAACCCTAAACCCTCATGCCAAGGGATCCACGTTCAGTTTTATGATGAGAGGAACACATTGATACGACGCTGACAATTTCACTAAAGTTGGAAGTGATTCTTTGGGATGTCCTTATACCTATAAAACTGAAAAATCAATTTTGGCCACAAAACATCAAGTAGGACACAACCGCCCCCTGACTAAATTGCCGAAAGAGCTCAATGAGACGAAAGCCTCCGGACCAGATAACTTGACAGCTAAAATACTGAAGCTAGCGGCTGAGGAGTTAGCCCCTGCACTTACCCTCATCTTCAACACCTCCATCTCCAATGGTGACCTACCCGACGACTGGCGGACAACCAACATATTCCCCACTTATAAGAAAGGCGTCCGGACCACTCCCTCAAATTACAGACCCGTATCCAAAGTACTTGAACTATTTTACACAGTCACATCAATATATCTTCTAAATCAACATAACATTCTCACTGTTAAACAACATGGTTTTCGTGCAAATCACTCTTGCGAGACCCAACTATTTCATGACCTTGTACAATCCCTTGACAACAACACATAGACCGATATTATAATCATTGCTTTTTCTAAAGCATTTGACACAGTCCCACACAATAGATTACTCTACAAACTTGATAAATATGGTATTTCAGGTCACATTCACTCATGGATTACAATTTGTTGGACTAACGGAAACAGAGGGTGGTTGTTGATGGGGAGCAATCAGATTGGGTACATGTGTGCTCCGGTGTACCTCAAGGCACTGGGGGTATTAGACCATTACTCTTTTTGCTCTACATCAATCAATGACCTCCCTCTAAACATTTCATATTCGGTTAGACTCTTTGCAGACGATTGTGTTATGTATAGGCCCATTAAAAATGACACGACGCACGACAACTCCAAATTTACCTTGACACACTTACCACATGGAAAAACAACTGTCAAATTAAAAATTCAATGCAGATAAATGTTACGTACTTAGGAAACGCAAACAGCATAAATATAAACTTTTTGCAGAACAACCTCTCACTCATACTTGGTGTAGAACTCTCGAGTGACCTCCAGTGGAAAATCCTATCACAAATCACGCAGCAACTAAGTAGGGTTCTTGGTTTTGTGCGGAGAAATTTGCACTCTTGCCCACGTGATCTGAGAGCAACCGCATTTCAACTCATTGTTCACCCCTTAGAGTATTGCTCAACTGTGTGGATCCCTACACCAAAGACTTTGTGGACATACTGCAAGTAAAAAAAAAAAAAAAAAAAAAAACAATGAGAGGAGCTAGATTTGTCTTTAAAGACTATAGATGGACTAGCAGCGTGACGGAGATGTTGAACAAATTGGACTGAAAACTACTTCAATAGCTCATGTTTCCTCATACTATAATGGACCCTGGGACAATTACCTGGCAATTAGGTCAACAATTACGATGGAAAAACGGCTATTTCAAGAAATCCTGGCTACCTACATCGCCAGAGAGTAGCAAGCAAGACAGAGATATTCATTGCGCACACCATATCTTCTCGGTTTGCTTCAAATTGAGAAGCGTTGAGAATATTCTTCAGATTCAGATGCATTAAATCTTTGTGTGTACATTGTAGGTGTCATGAAAACCATGCTTGACCGCCGCCGCAACTGACTCTTCTGAGTCAAAACACAGTTCTGCGCATAAAATTATGACAGCATCAATACTCCCATTGCATTTCCCAATTCAACTTGGGTCCACGGTACTGCCGAAAAATAGCCAGCATATGTTGAAAATGGCAAACGTTAGTAGTAAACGTAAATGTCGCCCTGCATAGATGAGGACAGTGTTGCGGCGCAGAAAAACCGGACATGCCGGAAAACACCCGGTGTTTTCGGCAGATGACCTTGACGTACGGCAGGGGTTTTCTGCCGAAACACCCGGTGTTTCAGCAAGTGTTCGTGCCGAAAATGCGGGCTACGGCAGGGTTATTTGCCGAAACGATGGGTTAGCCCGGTAGTTCGGCACAGAGGGATCCTTATTACAGCGTGCGGTTGTTGGATGTAACTAAGTTTCTTACTCAATTGGCTGTACGGACACATGATGATACGAAATAAGTATTCATTTGACTCAGCTCGTACGACGGCTAAGATTAGCTTTAAACTAACAATTTGAGGGACCGTTCATTATTTACGAGAGGGCCGGCCGAAATTGAAAGATGTGTTTGGAAAATTACATAACCCCAAGGACCATCATTTTTACACCAATCTCACACCACAATTAGGGTATATAATCATAATGATTTACTGCTGATATTTTATTAAGAAATGTCCAGTTAGGTGCTTGGTTTACTGAATAATAAATTTAACCTGACCCCTCAATCAGAAAAAAAATAAAATCACATAACCCCCCAAGTAGAAAATCACATAGGTCTAATCCTCTATAAATGTTTGTACTCAGCGCGGACCCTAATAACCAAACCCTAACCTTAATCATAAGAATGAATGTTCTCAGTCATCCAGTTGATAAAATCAGGTTTTGAAATAAATCAATTACAGGAACTTACTTTTTTTTACTAAGCGACGCGCCGTTACGCAGTACGCACTGGACAGCTACAGGCAACTGACTTGAGGTGGTGATGATGGAAACAGTCAGGCAACTCATGATCCAACCCATACATGAACGAGCTCTAGGCCTATAACCCTAAAATAGCCCTTATCCTATCCGTAAAACTAAGCCCTATGCATGAACCAGGCAAAATTGGGGTACAGGCAGCGTGATGTGCTCCAACCCGGAAGCACAAATAAGTTCTTAACAAACGTCATGCGATTTGTGTGATTGGTTGGAACTTGGAGACGTGCTACTATACCGCGATGTAATTTGCATATACATCGTGCGTTCGGCTTGCTGAGAAATTCTGATAGCGATTATAGCGCACCATATCCCCAAAACTAATCCCTAACCCCACCCTACCCCTAATTTTACCTATATAACCCCAACCTAATATGCACCCTCGAATCAATAAAGGGGACCTTTACAAGGGGAGCCATATGTATATCAATGTTATAACGTATACATAATTTCCGAATTCGGCTACCTTGCTAACGGAAACGCGGGAGTCCATCTTCAAATAGGGTCTATGTGGGGGCTTTGGCTGTACAAGATCGTATTCACGATACATGCCTGTTCCAAAATGCCAAAAAGCCTGATTTTTAATGATTTCATTGTAGTATTGGTCCATAAATTACTAATAATGTGTAAACACTTGCTCTACACATATCAGCACGTAGATGTTCCACTTTCCCTTCTCCTCTGCCTAATGCCCCGGTACTTCAGCCCCGGGAAGTTCGGCACCCGGTTATTTCGGCACAACATTGTGTTTCAGAATTGACCAAAGTACACCGACAGGGCAAATGTACAATCCAACTCGTCACAATCTATCGACCATAATCTACGATTATTTAGGAGTACTTTTTCAACACCCGCAATTTCTAGAGTGGCTCATAGCGCACATTACTAACACAAAAACAACACCAACACTCACCACCGGAAAGTCTTATTTAATTATGTTTTCAGATTCCGATAGCCGAGACCAGCTCTGAGCCGAGACCATACCGGATTTTCATTGCGCATATAATTTTGACCACCAAGCGTCCATGAACACACTTGCAGAAATTACGATCTTCCCCCCAAAGCTGTATCACAAATATATGACGTCACCATTCAGTATGCGCGCGCTCTTCATTTGTATTCGGAAACCATTTCGGAAGAAGTTTTGTTCTTGCTGAATTTGGCTTGATTCTGTACTCTCTGTTTTGTCGCCTCATGATTGTAGCCACATTTCATGGAATAACATTTTGTGTAAATGGACCGGCTTTAACCCCCGTCTTGGCGCTTTTTTTTTATTCCATATGGCCGTCAGGTACTAGCTTCAAGTACGAAGCCATGTTACCAACCCAAGAGATCATTGTCGTGGTACCACCTGATCGCTGGGTCAGGATTCCGATTTTGCCGACATAATGCTGCAGGTGAATAAAGCAAGAACAGAGCGAACAAGTAGATGTCCTGGGTGTGCGGTGCGATCTCATAAATTGAACTCCTTGCTTCACCTAACACGTTCATGACCGTAAAAAAAAACCTCATACAAACGAATCCGGGTAGACCATTAGAAAATATGTGACCTGTTCCACAAAACCCCCAAAGTGCTCAATGACGTGAATAAAAGCCATAGAAAACACAATAATATGATGGACAAAAGTAGTGCAATAGGTACATTGATACGATTCATTTCAAAGCTTGGTTTTATCAGCATGTCAAATTTTTACATCTTCAATGAACATTTCCCACTTTATCCAGGTTTTCGTATGATCCAGGTCATATATATGTTTTTTTTTTCCATCCTGTCCCTCTTTTATGGATCCACCTCATAGTTTAGTATTTCCACCTCATGGATCACCTCCTAGTTTATTATTTGCTTGTATTAGAGGTTTTCTCGCGGTAGTCTGCATCAGATTAAGACGAACGCCTGATAGCTTAGGCCATCGTAATTTAATTGTTATCCCAAAGCTTTATCAAGATTGGTTTAAGAGTCCTCATATTGCTATTTTGTCATTTAAATACAACTGGAGATTGTCTGTTTCGGCAGTTGTCATGTGTTTCGTTGTCATCCTTTCACTGAACCAAACATATACTCGGCGATGTTGAAACAGGAATTGTTTCCACACAGCATTTTCAGAACCCGGGGGGGGGGGGGGCAGTTGTATTCAAAGGTGGAATGATGCGTGAACATGGGCTTCCAAATGCCCCCTAACAAAGTAATTCCCCGACTAAAAAACATTTCCTAAACCACCATTGTTGTCTGTTTTTTGCTACCATAAACAAGTCTTTTGTCAGTGTTTTGGCTATCCAACAAGTAAGCAATGGCCTTGTGTTTGATAATATTCCCCCCTTAATATCGGGCTTTGCTCATGTTTCTATGAAAGGAGATCGGGTATAGAACGGAGGAGAGCAAAGGGGGCAAACGTGAGAGGGAAAAGGGGGGGGAGGGAGGCAGTTGGGATAAAACGAACGGGAAACAGGGAAAGGGGAAGATGCTCGGAAGTTACTTCAAATTACAATACTTTTTGCTGATTTTGATCTCGCGTACATCACATTTTCAGATTTATACGAAAAACATACTTTTTTTCCCCTATTTTGTTGTTTTGACACCCCAATCATATGTACGCGCGTACTTGCCTGTTGGAAAAGAGACCCTTTTTACGCGTTTTATTCCTTTGTTCACGCATAATCCATATCACACCTTTGAATGCAAGTGGCCCCGGGTTTCCAAACTACCAATCGTTTAGCATTTGATCATCGCGTTGTTGTGGCATTATTAGGGGTGAGCAAGTTTACAACGCATTTTAAAACGAGTGGATGCTATGGCCTTTTGGCTCGAAAAAGAATCTGCAAGCATTTTCAAACACTGTTTTTGGGTTGTATATTCGCAATCAGGATTTTAAGTTGGTACATAAAGTCACTGGGGTTTGGAGGTTAATTTAGTTATTTGCCAATATTTCCATACAAACTAATGACAACTATATATGGCGTATGTACATGTGCTAGGTATAAATGGCCTCCCTTTGTACACCATAGGTTCCCAAATAACCAAGTTCCAGAATTGTCCTAGAATAAAGACCAATGTCTTTTAAACCTTGCAGAGGCTTGTAGTCACTCATTAGCACCGCTACAACTTTCACCTACCAGGTTTTTAAATATTTATAGAAACAGGAAATGTGCACCTCTTTACACAGACACACACAATGAGTTGATACTATAGTCAACAATAGTACCACACATGCACATGCTGGTATGAAACCACCCCAGTACCATTCGCCAGGTAAATTAGCAAGTATGTACCCTTGTTGCAAAGCTTTACTACAATAAGAGACATCCTTCAATGTGTTCACTCCTCACAAACTTATTCCATTCCCTTTGAAATAAATGAAAGAAACGGGTCCTTTGCTGTAGCGACGTTCTGTTCTACTCACACAACTATATGGAATGCAATAAGAAAGAAGGAAACTCATTGTACGGTAAAAAGGTGTCAGCAGGTAACAGAAAGAACACACACCAGTAGGTAAACATTCAAAACTAATGTGGGAGAGAAAGCGGGATAACAAAAGGGGGGTTAGTATGCCTTTTCACAGCGCAAAAAGCAAAAAATGAATCCAAGAACAAAGTGGTGGAGCACAGGGGGAAACGCATGGAGCCTATGAGAAACGAAGATATAGGGTGAGAAATTGAATAATGTGCATATTATTACATGAAAAAATAAATTTGTTACGAAAAAAAAACGAGACAACTGGAACAAATAGAAAAGGCAAAAACACGCGCTACTTGTAACTATGGATTGCTGGTGTGTGTGGGAATAAGGACATGAGATGAGCCCATATCACAAACACCTAGCCGCAAGACGCATGGGTGGGGGTCTAGGGTCTGGAAGGGAAGTAAAGGACAGCGTGAATGACAAAAGGGAGACGCGGTATAGCATATACCGGAGCGACTCCGGAGCAGGGGGGAAAGATCTCGCAAACACTCATGCGAGCCCGGAAGCGGAGTCGCGCGAGGGCAAGCGCGACGTTTTTTGAGTTTAACCGGGGTTTCACCGGGGGAGGCTGTGTGGGACGTGGTCCCGCCCCCCATTTACAAACCGCTAGTAGTGTTCGGATTTTGTTGTAATTATGTTTGACCACCCACTCTTGGAGTCCTGGTCCCGCGTCATGAACGATTTCTATGTACAGGATCTCCCCTCGAAGTGTATGATCTTAAATTTGCCAGAGTTAAGTTGAATTTCCCGCTGGCATAAATGAGATAGTTGTACAATATCCCATTAGAAACATGTACGCATGCAGTCGAGTCCATGAATTAATTTAATCATGTCTCCTCTTCTCCTGGGTTGAATTTCGCCAATATAGCGATAAATGTTGGGTGGACTAGTTTCCCTTGATCCTCTGTAGATTGTTAGTCATAAATGCCGGCTTCGTAAGTGTGCAAAAATGCAAATATTCCGGAATGTTTTTAACATGGTGATGGCCCTCAATCTCGATGATCGTGGAGTAGCAAAGCCAGCTTTTGTTTATAAAACACGGCCAGGATCCCTGGCACGCTCTTCCATTACAACCCTTTTAATAATGCTAACCGATGAACTGCCTGAGGTATTGGCGCTCCTAGTGGAGTACTGTGAATATCTGACTCTACCTTTCCTCAGACTGGGAACAAGCCAGGTTTGGTAAAGAACACACCATATATAGATTATGGAGGGCATTCTGGCGATTTAGCAACTCATTATACGGTTATTGAAAATGTCATATTGATAGTCCGGTGAGCCGGTGGAGGCTAGGAAAGCGTCCGGTGGAGGCCTAGAGCATGGGTGGAGCCTAGGAGCTTCGGTGGATCCTAGAAGCATTCGGTCGAGGCCTATGAGCAGTCGGTGGGCCGAGGAGCACGTCGATGGAGGCCTAGGAGCAGTGGGTGGAGGCCTATGAGCAGTCGGTTGAGGCCCTATAAGCGATCGTCGAGCCTAGGAGCAGTCGTGGTAGGCCTAGGAGCAAGTCGGTGGGGCTAGAATTCAGTCGGGAGGCCTAGAGCAGGCATTCGTGGAGGCCTAGGAGCAGTCGGTGGAGACTTGGAAGCGTGGGTGGAGGCCTAGGATCAGTCGGTGGAGGCATAGAGCGTCGGTTGAGGCCTAGGAGCAAGTCGTGGAGGCTCCCATATACTTGCACATAATAAACTGAAAATACACCAAATTTTCTGACCTTTGTACCTGAAAAAAGATTCACAGTAAGTAAATTGTTTCTTTTCTCATTGTTTAAAAATACCTAATATGCAAATTCTGCAAAGAAAAGACACCGTCAATTAAACAGGGTGAGTAAAATTAGAAGGGTGGACAATAACTTTTTGACATAATTTCTAATCTAGTTGTGTCACATCGGTACAACATGTGTCCTTAATCTTGTTTAACACGTTTGAGACCGTTAGTTTTCCACTGTCATGTTTTAAACAAAATAAATATTCCCATATGATAGATAAATATACAGGGTGGTCAAATTTTATAGCGTGTATGTATTTCATGACATTTTTGTGTAATTTAAAAAATTAAATTCATCTTTCACCCCGGGGGGTTCTCACTTTTGGTTTGGGTAGGATGGTTGCGGCCCGGGTGTTTTGCACCACCCCCGAAAATAACCCAAAATGAGACAGATTTGCTACCCCAAAAATAATCCCTGCTATTATGTGGAGGTGTTTGGTGGGCGAAGGCCTAGAATCTTAGAGAAAAACTAACTGTTAAAATTTATTTTTGGGATCCATTCTGGCAGCACTAATTTTCACATTTGTGGTTTGTAATCATTCTTCATACCTGATTGACCATTGGGAAAATCACTTGCCACAGAAATGCAACCCTTCATATGCCAATTTTCAAGAAAAGTGACGCGATCAATATGCCAAAATCTCTGAAAATGCAACCCTTCCCAGCACATCCACGTACCCCCTTTTCCACTAACCAACCCTCCCCCCCGGGTCTACCCCCCCCCCCCACCACCATACCCCCCCCCCCCCCGGTCTTCCAGCACGCGTACGCCACGACATATCATCACAATAATGTTTATTTTGTACCTGTAGCACATATTTTTTGAAGTGTGAATATGTGCTTATGCATGTAGGAAAAATTTAATGCTTTATACATCGTGTATATTCAGAAAATTTTCAATTGTATCCGGCAGGACCCTATTTTACTTAACATGTTAGAAAGTCCAAAGGATTGTCCTCCATTTTATATCACTCTATATGATTTTATTATGAAGGAATGGTTTAGAAGAGACCTACACTATTTTACTTTCTGGCTACACTGTTTTTACTAATATTTGATTATTCACTTCCATATCAAAGGGCATTGAGCACCAGAAGTTTTTGCTCTTACAGGGTATTTTTATTTCTGATCACCCTGTATACATCAAAAGTCATACAAAAATATGGGTTATATCTGTTCATAGCGACCCGCGATAGTGATAGAAGATAAACCACCTTCTACTACGCTCGATTTCACAAAGATATTCAATGCCCTGACCCAAAAATGGGTAACGATTATGCTAAAGACTTTGCAAATTTAACACAAAGAGTAAATGAAACTGAAGAAACAGGAACAACAAATTATACTGAAAATAGCGCCTACAACAGAGTTGAAAACTGGAAACCAACATTACTTAATCTTTTCGCGGCATACCCGATAATCAAAACGAAACTTGGGAAGAAACTGAAGCTAAAGTTAAACAATTTTTGACTGATGAAATGGAAATCGAGACAATTTAGCATTTGATCGCGTTCACCACAGACTGATCTCAAAAAAAAAAAAAAAAAAATGGTTTCAAACCGTCGGGCGGGACCCTAGGCCACACATGTGCAAATTCACAAGTTTAAGATATAGAATAGCGTCCTCAAAGTATCCGGGAAGAAAACTAAAGGGAACGGCTATCGTGTCATGAAAAAAAGAAAGTTTTACAAAAGCGTCAGAGAAGGTAAGGAGAAGTTTTATCTCCTGAGCTAATGAAGGCTAGAGAGGATGGTAAGCGTGCTCACCTGAGAGATGATAAACTAGTCAGTAGATGGCAAAAAAATATGTTTATCATTGAGTTAAACCAAATTAAAGAACGAAATAAGGGTACGGTCATGGCCCTTTTGATGAGAAAAGACTCAAATCTTTGATCACAAGAATACAAACTTATGTATGATACAAATGATACTTTATATGAAATAATTCGCTGGAACTTCAGCGTGCAAATGTTAAAAAGACACTAAGATTGTTGAGCCAAAGTGAAGTACTTGTGATAGTTAAAGTTTAAATTTGTGTACTATCATAAAACCACAGAGATATAGTGAGATATACTTTCACGACACTTGTTAGGACATGAAATGCCAAATCTTTATTTGTATGGTACAGAAAGTGAAAACTCACTTATGAACGATGCTGGCTGTCAATGTTAAATATAATAATGAGATTAGAAATCTATCACAGAATGTCACCCTTGATCATAACGACATGTTATGAACATTCACTGAGACTGATGCGAGGTACTCCTACAGTGATATCGCATTGATTATGATGTATTAACTATAATGAATAGGTCATATGGTGATGTTAATTATACAAATTAACAATGATAATGTTTAATAATCCTTTAAATTCGAGTGCTAAAGTTCGTAATTATAGAAGTCATGAACGTCTCATATAATAGACCGATGATACAAATGTTGTTTGTATTAACACTGCCCCTGAACTCAAAATATCTAATTTTTTTATTCCAACAATGATAACTCTGCTGATTTTAAGGATTTTGGAGCAAGTTACCTCTTCCCAGTCTAGCGCTTATGAGGGGATAACCAATTACAGACAATCAAAGGATGGTAACAATAATACTCACAGTGATGATCTACAGTAATGATAGTAAAATATTCACAAGTGATGAGGAAACCATTGTTACGTAACAGTGATCTATCAGTCATTACATGGAATGTAAATGGTTTGAGCAATAAACGGAATGATCCTGATTTTTTTCCAATTTAATTGCTCCCTATCAGGTCATTGCACTTGTTGAAACATGGGCTGACTCAACGAATCAATTCACAATTGATTTGTTATGACCTGGTTATGACACATTTTGCCTCCAGTTCGACAAAGCATCCGAATGCAATCCGTAATCTGGCGGTCTCTTTCATGTGTCTTTAACTAAAACAGGTTACGACGCTAAGCTGATTAAAGAATTCTACAGATGTTTTTGTGGATTTAATCACTCAGTCATGATGTGTCCTATTATATTTGGGTGTTTGTTTACATTCCATCATTCCACCAGAGAACTCTGTAAATAAGGCGAATCGTGATGTGTTTGATAACTATTGAGATGACTGCAGTCCCTTTTGAATGAAAAAGGTCAATGCTATTTTATCTTGTCAGGCGATTTTAATGCTCGCACAGGTCTAATTGCTGACTATAATTGGTGACATTAAAACTGAGAACAATACTTCATGGCTTGAGATACCAATTTGATATGTATAAAAACCGAAAACCACGTTCCAATGTGATTTAACTTGTCAATCACTAATGGTTGTAATCTCCTCAATTTATGTAAAACTAACCAAAAAGTCAGTATTTTAAATGGACGTATTGTTCGGCGATAAGGGTATAGGTGACTTCACTTCATATCTAGAAATGGTAAAAGCGTATTCGATTTAACCATTGCAAAGTTAGAGATCCTGATCGATATTTTCGTAACGATTTTGATATTCCAATATAGTTGAATCATACCATTGCCTATTATGTTTTGGTGTGTGTATTAATGATAATTACCGATCAAGTGGACAACATAGATGCTGAAAATACATATTAAACTACGTATTATGGTACCCACTGATAGAATTGATGAATTCATACTTTTTGCATTCTGACCGATGTGCGTTAATAAGAATCGGATAATTATGATAATGTTGACATCATGTTAATTCATATTTACGATATTATAAGTATCACATGTAATACGTTCCATACTCATGTGACAAAACTAATTCTTGCTGTCAAAAAGGGTGGCTAAATGGTTTATAATGATTTCTTGAAGACGCGGGGGGGGGAAATCGTGCACGTCTGATATCCTAGAGAATAGAACCGATCTCTTTTTAAACATTACCTAGACAGCAAGAAAGATTACAAATCGTCTCATTCAGCGCATAAAAATATCCGATCACCAAATTCAGTCAGTACATATTCTTGATGCAGTTGAGAGAAGGAATTCTCGAAATTCTGAATTTTTTTAAATCGCTTCAGCCACACGATGAAAAACTGTAAAAATAAATCAGTGAGGTTGAATGGGTCGATATTTTTCTCCCTCTCTCCTTTATGAACATATCTGAACCTTTGAGACTCACTAACATGATGCCAATGCATTGGTCATGACGACTTGATCCAAATATAGGAAAGTGAAGTCCGAGCTGCCATTAAACATCTGAAAAAATAATAAAGCAGCTGGCAGTGATAGGTTGCCGGCCGAATTCATTAAAAATGCCCAGATTTATTTACAATTACTCGTCCGTCTATTTAACTCTATGATGGATACAAAGGTATTCCCGGAAAAATGGTCGCTTTGTACAATATTCCCATACATAAGAAAGTGAGAATTAAGAATCCCTCAACTACAGGCAATTACTATTTTACCGGCCATGAGTAAAGTGTTCACAAAGGTCTCTTTGATCGTCTTGTTATTGGTTGAGAATAACATGATATTATCTGTGAAGCACAGGCTGGCTTCGAAACGGTTACGGTACTACTGCTAATATTTTTGTTCCGATAACTATTGTAACTAAAACTTACGTAGAAAAAGGGGGGAAATTAATTTTGGTGCATTTGTTGATTCAACAGTGCCTTTGATTCCTGTCTCAAGAGATCACCTATGGCAAAACTCGCAGGTTTGGGATTGCAGGAAACATATTAGACATATTCAAGCAAGGGGGGGGGGGGGGGGGGGGTGTATAGTAATGTATCTGCTTGTATAAAAACGGGTTTTGGTTCACAAGAACGTTTTAAATGTCATTCAAGGAACTCAGACAAGGTTTGTATTCTTTCAGCGCTTTTATTTATTCTATTTTTGAATGAGCTCCCAGAATGAAGTTATCAACTGGCGTTCAGGTTTCCAAACTATAACAATAACATCACTGTCTTTTCTATGCTGACGATCTTATCATTTTTAGTTAGACAGTCGATGGGTTGCAAAAACTTATTGACAGACTGTCATGCTTACTTACTGCGACCAATGGAAACTTACATTAAATGTACAAAAGACCAATGTTAGTTGTTTGTCAAAAAGGTTACAACAATGCCAGGAGATTAAACACTGGAATTTAAATGTACACCACTAGTTGTTACTGATAAGTACCATAACTTGGGGCGTTCAAGTGGTAAAAATGGGCAGCCTGGAACTTAATACCAAAATCCTTGCTGACAATCACAAAGCCTTTTTTGCATTAAAAACAGTTGTAATAATATGGGCATTACCAATTTTTATTTACCCACAAATTTTGATACGCAAAAGTTTACCGATTCTCCATATATGTTGCTGCGGTTGGGGCTTTCCATGATGGACTTGATATTGAGCGTGTTTCATACCAATTTCTGCAAATTTGTTTTAGCGATTTAGTAATATGTACCAAATGATATTGCTAGGGGCAGAAATTTGCAGACAAATCTTAAAGTTTTGAGATTGTAACCAATTATCAGTATTGGTCTCGCATCTTGAAGATGAATAATAACAGATTTGTCAACCAGTCCTATCAATACAATGTCCTATGGATAGAGACCTTAATGGCTGGGCCAGCAAGGTCCCAAAGAGCGAGTTACCTTTTCAATGTGGTTCGGCGAGGCCATGGTGGCAACAAGGGTGTCCGGGAATGATACGGTATTCTTACTATTGTTTTACAACAAAGATTTTACTGATACTGATTACAAGAATAGGAGAGTAATACTTCAAGCAGCCGTTTCGAATATCTAAGTCCCCTCTTTAAAGATACAAAGACCCAGAATTATACCTTGATGTACCAAGTCGTTAAATATCGTAAAGCACTTGCATCATTCCGTTCTGGTTCACTTCCCTCTGCTATTCTCAAGGAAGATATGTGGCAACACCGTAGAAGCGAACCTTAATTTTTGTAACCTTAAACGCCATCGCGGAGAATACTTTCCTACTGGTCTGCCCTCGTTATCAATACGCTTAGAATAATTTCAATTCCTTTTTATTATCATAGGTTTCCCTCCATATTTCACATTCAACAAACCCAGGCTCTGTAGACCTAATGAACAAATTTATTCAAAACATTAGGTAAATATATTTATGATCAATAAACGGCGCAATGAATCTCTTCTGGAAGAAATTCTTTTAAATGCATTGTGTTTAAATATTTATCTCCAAATTTTGTTAAAAAACGAGTATTTCTGTAGAATTATTGTACTTTATATTTACCCTCTACTATCTTATATTAGTGTATTATAATTTTCTGGATTGAAATTGGCCCGTTGCCTACATCAATAACCTTGAACTTGAACTGAACTTGGTTTTAAGCACTTGCTCCATTACCATGACCAGAAAGATTTATCTGTAAAATGTTATTAAATTTTTATACATGTATTTTAACTTCAGATAAGCATAATTTTGACCACCCTGCATATTTAAGACAAGGTATTGGCCATTAAAGGCAATGTTATGTTTCCCGTAAAACTTGTTTTGTATTGATAAATGCAATACTCTAAGTGAATGAAAAAAAGGCACAATTTTGGTTATTTTTCTACCATGTAATAGTTTTAGGACCAATAAGCGAAATCGACTTAAGATTTATGATGCATTGTGGGAAGGTTTTGCCACTTTTAGGACTCCTGACCTTTGACAAATCAGAGTATGGTTTTAATAATTATGTTTTTTTATAACTATCCAGCAATATAGCCAATAAAATCTGCCGTAAATTAATATTTGGAGACAGTAAAACATGTTTTCTATATTTTTAAAATCAAATAATATCTTAGAAACATTTTCGAATACTAAAAGACATTTTTCCTGAAATATTGACGGGTCAAGTCAGGAGTCCTAAAATATTAACGGAAGTTACAATGCCGATTTGGCTTATTTATTAAAGCGACCAGGTGTAGCTAGGTCAAGGCTAGATTTTTCCCAATAGCAATTGACCATTTTACTTTCGGTCTTCTCAGTTAACAATATATAACACATAATGGATGGGAAGACAACACGCGGCATCATGGCTCGCATAACTGTTATTACTTGTTCGAATCTTTATGTTGCAGGCACAAGGAAAGGTTTGAGTTTTTTTTATTACCTTATATGAAGGAGCAGCTGGTAACTAACACGTGGGTTGTTGGTGGGTCGATCGAGATATATGGATGGGGCTCTATTCTGGGTGAGTTATTCTTCTATTTTCAATTGCAAAATATTACCATGGGCTATTTTGGGGGTGGGGGAGTGTGATAAGGGAGCGCGCGCACCCCGGGGTCTTAAAATCAATTTTAAGAACTTCATAGTTTCCGATGGCACAGAATGGGTAAGAAAAAATGAATGTCAAATTTCCCTGAAAACGTATATTTTCTCCCAAGTTCTCCGCCTGGAGCCCTGACCCCTGCTTGCATGGACTGGTACCGTATCCAGAAATCGCTCAACCCCACCCCCATGCACGGGCGAGCCTGGATGCGCCCATAGTACCTCGGCGATAGCCTACTAACATCGTGGTGTAGAATTATGCATTTTTTCTTCCCCCACCCTATGTTTTTTTTTCGGAAGCTTATTTCGAAATCTCTATGTTGTTCAACCTATCGACTGACCAAAGAATTCCTTGCTTTAGGCCTACAACAGAACGCCTCTGTGTAAGTACGCTCTCTAAAGACCCTTTCTACTTCTATTTCCATTACTATTTTTTTGTCTGGACCCTAGTTTATCCACAGCTATCCAGCCCTGGCAAGTTTCTAAACGTGACCTGTGGATATCCACACATTTTGCCCTTATTGTGTATTTTCGTTATAATATGGGAGTGCAGTTAGGGCTAATTCTCGGAAGCGATTCCTGGTAGATTTAAAGACATGTTTTCATGCATAAATAACGACGCATTTAACCCGTTTAAAAGGTCAATTTTCAGGGTTCCAATTTGGTGAGCGGCATAAACACTCGTGGGTACGAGGAAACGAATTATCAACAAAGGGGCAGAGGACCAATATTTCCCATCACTCTGCGCAATAAGTCTTAAGGTCCCAGGAAATGTCAATAGAATTGCGGCGGTTTGTGTCAAGTCTACAGGAGGGACCAGAAGCATTCAATATTTGGTTTGTGATGACATCATTGGTGAAACTCTTGATTTCAGAAGAGTACTAGACAATTCAAGGTGCTGGTGTGGAATCTATTGATGACACGACTGAAATCATAGGTTTCACTAATGATGTCACTGGTAGTGTATTCTTTTTTCTGGCCCTGTTATTGGAATGGAAATGTCCCGTACAGAATTTGGATTAGGTTTATCATCTCATTTCTTATTTCTTGGGACCTTTACAATTAAGTGACCAATGGGGGGGTTCGAGGGACCCCCAAATTTTTTTCAGCGCTGGCCTCTTTACACGCTTGGATTTTTGCGACGAAATATTTTGTAATGTCTGACTTTTAAAATGCGCCTTCTTTTCATACCAAAATAATTAAAAAGCGGCCAATCCGTTAGTTAATTATGGGGTCCCATGGACCCCCCCCCCCTTGGGCACTAACGGAAGTCATTTCAGCAATATTTTTAAAATAAGACTAGACACCAAGAACCAAACCAATTTTTTTTTTCTGATATAAGTTCACACATACGTGTAAAGTAAAAATTATTAGTAACATAAAAAAATTAACCCTTTATGTGCTGAAAACAACAATTTCATCAGGAGGTGTGGCCAAACCGTTACTGTCAACTCCTATGTGAAAATGACGTGTAGTTTGAACACCCGTAAAAAATACATGATTCCTTCCCTAAACTGATAGTTTGGTGTTAAATATATGGAATTGGGGTCTTCTCTAGAATAATATCAACATAAAATAACGTTTTCAAAATGTTTGGGTAAGCGCAAGGCCTCATTTAATTTTCCTGTCTTTTTTCCCCCATTTTCGCGTGTTCTTTAAAAACAATGTTGTTGCCCCTAATTTGCGCCAAAATAACAATTTCATTTTTATGGCTGATTTGGAGTTGTCTTATAAACCTTCACATGTGGTATAAATTTCGGTGCAAATTCCCTCGGTAAGTGGTTCCGTAGTGCCCCCCCCCTTGGGCCCAACGGAAGTGAAAACCCTTTGTCCCTTAAGTGTTAAATTAAAGGTATATTTTGTAGCTTTCAGTAACGTGATTACATATAACTCAAAAATAAGTTGAAAATTGTCCACATTTGTTGAGCTATTTTCCCTTTTTCATTTTTTCCGCCAATAGCTTACACCCGAAAACGATTCCGACAAATCCCATCGATCGCAGGCAATGGTGACGTCAAAGTTATGACCATCCATAATTTACGTTGTGACCATCATATCGCAGTGTTGCCACTTAATAAATTTAAAACCAACGAACTGAAACAAAATATGTCATTCTGTCCTTATTTTTCCTAATTTTATTATTCTTTCATTTAATCCATCATATTACAGTGTCAGCATAACAATTCGAGTCAACACGATGTTTTTGGTCATCACTTTGACGTCACGAGGAGAGCAAAATTGGGTACTTTTGATCAATGAGCCGTGCGAAAATCCGCCCGTTTTCTCTTATTCAAAAAAGTAAAAATTAAAATGCCTCTATTTTTTGTTTAATTTTACATCAATTTGTATATGTTTTCGGGAATTCGTGAGTAATGTACATATAATTTATGACTGTAAGTCAAACTGAGCTTGACAAAAACTTGACATATTTCCTTTCCTTAAATGTCGTGGCCCATCGCTAATAGCCTCGGTCCCCATAACCCCCCGATTTTACGGAAGGAGGAATTGTTAAATTTGGGATCAAAAGGAACATACTATTTCTCATTTCTTCTTGTGAAACCTTAGGGTTAACGGATGTTTGGTTTGGATTTAATGAGCGAAAATGTACTCCATTTTGGTCGACCACTTTTTTTTACACACGTACTCTAGGGGGCTTACAAAATCGCGTTTCTAGTTCTCACTCAAAACGGATTGAATATCGATCGGCGGAACTTTACTTTATATACTTAATCGGGCCCTCCCCCTTTAAAAGTATACTCCTTAAAGAATGGTAAATTAGTGACCAATCTATGTTAGGATTCAATTAATCTCTATCTCTATTGCAATTAACATTATACTCATATAGATTGGATAACAATCTATAGTAGTGAATCTAAGACAAATAAGATTTAATTTAAAATCTATTTTTGATTGGTCACTAATCACAATCCGTAAGGATTTATTTTCGATCACTGCGCTAGAATAACTGATATTACCAAAGTTATATGGGGGGAGGTGATGGGGGTTCGAGTCCGGTTCAAGTACCCACGTTTTTTTTTTTTTTCAACACACCTCTGTGCGCCGGCTCGCTCCAGGACGGATTAATATATTCATGTTATCTGTGATTATATTGTCCGGACGCATTTCCTGATTTTTGCTCTAACTTAGAAATTTTTCTATAGTTTTTTCTGCACCCGATTCTGATGCTTTAGACCACTAGTTGAAGCATCAAACTGCTGACAGTCTATCCATTGAACGTTTTTTGAGATATGTAACGGCAAACAAAATGGCCGCCAAAGTACCCCACTTTTTAAAATGAAAAAATAAATTTTTCTTAATGACTATGGTCCTACAACTTTTTTTCTCTGCCAAGATTTATACAAAAAGGTAGTTTCTATAGTTACTGTAGTCTCAATTTAATATTTTTTCTCGTTTATTTTACATTTAATAAATTGGTTATATGTCAAGATGCGTCTTACTCATAGAATGACACATAAGGGACAGGTTAAACCATGTTTACCAGGGGACCATGTTAACGGTCCTCAACATAGGAGAGACTATCATAGATTTGGCAGGCATATTGCGAAGTAGATAATAGTAGTCCTTGATATAGCGCCTAATATAATGGCAAGGTCCTCAGTCAAGGCGTTTCACAAAAGAAAAAAAACACATTATCCATTATTAAAAGACAAATCAAAAAACAATAGCTTTACTTCTAATATGAAAACACCTAGATATACATCACTTATACCCTATTTGCAGAATACTTAAAAAATTCAAGTAGAATTAAAACGACTATATATTGTGACCAGAGATGAGAATAGAAAGACAAACCTAGTTAAAGAACATATGGAGATACACCTAATCTTCATCTGCGAGGATCCGTGTACATTTTATTACCCACAAGCGGCATTGGTAGCGTCTCATTTTCATGCGACTCTGTCCCCGTCCGTTATTCTCCATCCATGTGTTATTGTCAAAGGAAAGCCTCCCTGACCAGATAATGCATGGACAACTGAACTGAAGCCAGGAACAACATAGTCCTGATGATCTTTGTAGGTATCAATGATAACGACAACTATCAAGAGTCAAAGACTTCTACTCATGCGCGTTTGCATGAAGAAAAAAGCTTTTTAAGGAGGGCAAACTCAAAATGGACATTGATCAAAAATATAACAAAACCTATAAAAAAGACACTCTACAAAAACTGTTAAAAAAAGAAACCCGTAAAAAAACAGGGATTTGACTGGCGCTGGGACTCACAACGTTAAGAACGTAAAGAACCGGGAGCCTTACAAATACGAAACCATTGCAGGGAACGTAAATAACGGGCGTAAAATATCAGCTTCAACGTTTATTGTTGGTTTTTTGATTTGTTTTAAAACATATTAACAATTAAAACTTTATTACAAATCCTCTTACGCATTTTCATCACGTTGTATCTATGGCCATCAGAATCTACAAACGTTGTAAATAAGTTACCACTGGTTGTAAAAAAGTTCTATTCCACAGCAATTTTTGAGAAAAAGATGCAATAAACAAAAGGGAAACTTGAAACAAAATTAATAATGATTTAAAAACCAGTTTATAAACCTTTGTTATATGGCAATTTACACATGTCACCATTCTTATCATATGAATAAACTAATACATGTACTTACAATAGATTCGAACCTGGGTCCTTAAGATACATTTCCTAACCTTTATCCGCGACACTACATGACTTTACTGATAGCATATGCTAAAATTAATAGAATATAGAGATATATATATATGTATTACTACTTTTTCAATTAACTAAATACAAAAAGGAGGAAAAGAGTTTTTAAAAACTAATTTGTTAAAAATGATAGGGAAAATAAAATTTTGTCATTTTTTTAATGACTTACTTATACGTTATTAACACATTTTTATTGAAAAACGATTTCATAGTTCATATTCTTAATTAAAAACAAGTAATTACAAAATAACGTAAATATTACGGGAAAATATAACACGTTCAGCGTATAAATACCACCTTTTTCAAAATGTGTATATTTTTTTTCTAGCCACTGTTCATTTACATTTTCTGCTTCCAAACCAATTGTAATTTTATGTTCTGTATAGGTAAAAATGCGTGAGATTATTGAATAATTGGGGGTTTACCGTAATTAAAAGGTAGATAGAAGTAGATTAGCTTCAAGCAGCTATTTTCGAATATATAAGCTCCTTGAAAGATAACAAAGACCCAGGAGTGCAATGTTTTGGGGTGTTATAATAATTATAATAGGCTGTTTTGATATTAGAGGTATCGGGGCGCATGGCTACAGAGAGATAGATCTGTAAGCATTGGCGCGTATGTTCAAGGGTATTATGTTTGATAGAGCTAACTTGCAGGGGAAGCAGTCTGGAGTTTTGAGGTATGACAGGTAATTGAACAGAAGTATGATTATGTGAACTTCATATTTTTTCTTAATTTATCATGATATTACTAAGATCTTTTGAACAAAGGTTTAAGAGAGTTTTTTAATGTAACTGGGACCGAGACTGCCATCGTAAATGCATGTTGGAGCAGTTTCACAAATTACCGTTTGGAAATCCCCTATGCCCAAATCGCGCAGACCGTGTCCTACCGTCCGGTACAGAACCACATGTAAAGTCTCCCATCTTGATCGATTTACGCTGTGACAACAGAGATACAGGAAATACAGAATGCTTGCTGCTTTGCGTATTGTAGTTATAAACGGTAACAGAGATGAATAGTTGGTGTCACGTGTCAGGTACCAGGTCACGTGTAGGGTATCAGATATCAGTTTGCTCTTCGGGGCGACCGATATATAAAAATCCGACGATGTTACAAATAAAGGTCTGTACCATGACCCCTTCTGGTGCCAAAGTGCTATTATTTTTTCCAAAAGACACCGTTTATTATGTTAAACGTACAAAATTAACCTTTTCCCTACTGATTCAAAGACCGACGTCCGAGGCCGCGATAATCCGTTGTTTTTTTTCCATGTAGGGATTACGTACGTCTTTTTACATGAATGGGTTCCCCGAAGCAAAAAATAATAAACCAATCAATGCCGTGGCGTCATCAAATCTTTCATTTTTTTTTTTTTTAAAAGGGTCGTTTTTAATTTTTTTGTATAAAATTCTTTTTTAAGATTCAACATCTGAATGTTCTTTAATAATAATATTCAATTGTCCCCGCATGAATGTGAAAAAGGATGGGTCCATAGTTACAAAATGAAAAAAACATTTAGTCCAGCGCTAAAAATACCCTACCAGTGGACTGACCTAATGAGCAGACGGATCCCCGTTAAGGGTATTTAGCCGGCTTACAGCCACTTGCGCGGCTGCGGGGGTTATGCGTCCAGCATTATACCTTGATTGTACACAAGTCGTTAAATATCGTAAAGCACTTGCATCATTCCGTTCTGGTTCATTTTCCTCTTGCTATTCATTCCCCCCCAAAAAAACAGGAAGATTATGTGGGCACACCAGTAGAAGAACGGACCTGTAATTTGTAACCTAAACACCATCGAGGATGAATACCATTTCCTATGGTTGGACCCTCAGTATCAAGACCTATTAAGAAATATTTCATTCCTTTTTATTATCATAGGTTTCCCTCATATTTTCACATTCAAACAATGCTCTGTAGAACTAATGAACAAATTATTCAAAACATTAGTAATATATTTAAGATCAATGAAACGGCGCAATGACTATCTTCTGTAAGAAGATTCTTTAATGATTGTGTTAAATTATTATCTCAAATTTTGTTATAAAGAGTATGTCTGTATAATATTGTAATTTATAATTTTTTTACCCGCTACTAATATTTGTTTATATTATGTAATTATTGATTTTGTTTGAAATGGGCCAGTGGCCTACACAATAAACTTGAACTTGAACTTGAACTTGTTAAAGCAACTTGCTTCCAGTACCAATGACCAGGAAAAAGATTTACTCTGTAAAATGTATGAAATTTTTTTATACATTTGTATTTTACTAATTCAAGAATAAGATAAGTTTGACCACCCTGCATATTTAAGACAAGGTATTAGGCCAATGAAAGTCAATGTTTATGTTTCCCGTAAAATGTTTTGTATTGAGACAAATTGCAATACTCTATGAATGAAAAAAAGGCACAAATTTTCTGTTATTTTCTACATGTAATAGTTTTAGGACCAATAAGCGAAAATCGACATTACAGATTTATGATGCATTGTGGGAAGGTTTTGCCACTTTTTAGACTCCTGACCTTTGGACAAATCAAGATATGGTTTTAAGAATTATGTTTTATAACTATTCCAGCAAGTTATAGCCAATAAAAAATATGCCGTTAAATTATTGGAGACAAGGAAAACATGTTTTCTATATTTTTAATATCAAATAAATCTTAGAAACTATTTTCGAAATTACTAAAAGACAATTTTTCCTGGAAATATGACAGGGGGGTCAAAGGTCTAAAGTCCTAAAACGATACGGAAGTTACAATGCCGATTTGGCTATTTATGAAATGCGACCAGGTGTAGCAGAGGTCAAGGCTAGATTTTTCCCAATAGCAATTGACCATTTTAGTTGCGGGTCTCAGTTAACAATATATACCACATAATGGATGGGAAAGACAAAGGGCATCAATGTGCTCGCATTACTGGTAGTTACTTGTTCCGATCTGTATGGTTGCAGGCACATGAAAGGTTTGAGTGTTTATACCTGATATGAAGGACAGCTGGTAACGAAAACGTGGGTTGTTGGTGGGTCGATATCGATAATATATGGATGGGGCGGCTCTATTCTGGGTGAGTTAATCTTCTATTTTCATTGCAAAATAATGTAACCATGGGCGTATTTGGGTGGGGTGGGATTAAGGGAGCGCGCGCAACCCCCGGGGGGTCTTAAATCAAATCTTAAGAACTTCATAGTTTTCAGATTGCTTGCACCAGAATGGGTAAAAAATGATGTCAAATTTCCTCTGAAAACGTATATTTTCTCAAAGGTTTCGCCCCTGGACCCTGGACCACCTGCTGCATGGACTGGGACCGTATCCAGAATCGCTCAACCCCCAGGACGGGCGATCCTGGATGCGCCCTAGTACCTCAGGCGATAGGCCTACTAAACATGCATCGTGGTGTAATTAATTAATGCATTTTTCCCCACCCTATGTTTTTCGGAAGCTTATTTCGAAATCATGTTGTTCACTATCGAAAGGAACAAAAGAATTCCGTGCTTTAGGCCTAACACAAGAAAACGCCTCTTGTGTCTGGTAAGTACGCCCTCTAAAAGACACCTTTTCCACTTCTATTTCCATTACTTCTTTTTGTTGTTTACCTATTTTATCCACAGCTATCAAGCTCTGGCTAGTTTCTAAACGTGAACTGTGGATATTCCAGTGCCACATTTTGCCCTTATTGTGTATTTCGTTATATATGGGAGTGCAGTTAGGACTAATTCTCGGAAGCGATTCCTGGTAGATTATATAGACAATTTTTCATGCTATAACGACGCATTTTACGTTAAAAGTGTCAATTTTTAAGGGTTCCCATTTTGGTGAGCGACATAACCACTCGTGGGTACGAGGAATAACGAATTATCAAACAACAGCAGAGGACCAATATTCCCATATAGACTGGCGCAATAAGTCTTCTAACACTAAGGGACCCAGGGGGGTTCTAGCGGGACCCCCAAAATTTGTTTGCGCGCTGCCGCTTTACGCTTTGGATTTTTGCGCCGAATTATTTTGGAATTGTTCTGACTTGTAAATGCGCGTCTTTCATAAAAATATTTAAAAATCGGCCAAGCCGTTAATGAGTTAATTAGTGGGGGTTCCCATGGACCCCCCCCCATTGGGCACTAACGGAAGTTCATTTCAGAATATTTTTAAAAATAAGAATAAGAAACAAGAACCAAAGAAATTTGTTTTTATCTGGATTATAAGTTCACACATAGTGAAGTAAACACTATTATTAGTAACATTAAAAAAATTAACCCTTAGGTGCTGTGAAACAAACAATGTCATCATGGACGTTGCCAAACCGTTTACTGTACAAAACTCTATGAGAAAATGACTGATTTTGAAACACCCGTAAAAAATGCAGGATTCCCTAAAAACTGCAAGTTTGGTGTTAAATATATGGAATTGGGGTCTTCTAGAATAGAGTCAACATAAAATAAGTTTTGAAAAGTTTTGGTGTAAGCCAAGGCTCATTTGAATTTTCCGTTTTTTCCCAATTTTCGCGTGTTTTAAAAACAATGTTGCCCCTATTGCAGCCAAAATACAAATTTCATTTTTGTTGCTGAGTTGGAGTTGTCTTATGACCCTTCCATGTGGTATAAATTTCGTGCAAAAAATTACATCGGGAAATGTGGTTTCCTTCGGGAACTAAGTGTTAAATAGGTCTATTTTGTTAGCTTAAGTAACGAAGATTAACATATAAATCAAAAAATAAGTGAAAATTGTCCACATTTGTTGAGTATTTTGCCCTTTTAATTTCCGGCCCAATAGATAGACCCTCCCCTCGGGTCCACGGTGATGAAAAGGCTAAGCCACTGAAATTTACACTGACTCTTCAACCCCCATATCCGCGGACCCTCCGAATCTGTATAGGAAGGAAAACGTCTCCAATCCCCCGAGGTAGGGGGAAGTACTCCGCCACCAACATTAGTCAAAAACACATGGTTCTGGTTATACTCGCACTGTCTCTCGACTCTTGCCATATGTGCGTAAGTGACACTTAGCCAGACCAATTAGTGTGACGACTTATTTTTTGCGCAGTATTTAAAACGGGCCCTGGGAACTGAAAATCCTCAGACTTATCGATACTAATAAACCACATCGTTCTGTCCGGCTATGCATTTCGTATACTTTGCTGATAGGGCTGACACGGGTTGGGGGGGGGGGCATTCACATATTAAATGGATATGGGTGTTAGGCTGCGTACTTCAAACAAGGCAATTTTTTCGGTGACAGCGATTGAAAAAATAGGGGTCTTTGGGTGAGGAGATGGCCAAATGGACCCAAAAAAATAGGGGTTTTCTGAGTGGCAAATATGCAAAATGTTCCCAAAATGGGGTCTGGGGGGTTTTGCAAAATTTTTTAAAAAAAAGAGGTTAGTTGGGTAATAAATTTAGTTTCCACCAAAAGCACTGTCTTTGGGGACAGTGGTAAAATTTTCACAAACATTGGGGTCTTTTCATTTTTGGGTGGTGATGGGGTGTTTGGGTTTGGGTGACAACGATGCTGAAAAAGGGGGGGTCTAAACAGCTTATACAGATACGCGTCGTTCAAGATGGGAGTGCCCGGGGGCTGGGGGAGGACAGTCTGACGTTATTATCAGGGGTTTAGAGTGCCCCAAAAGGTTTCAAAGGTCATCTAGAGGTCAATTGCATAGAACTACTGACCTGGCAGTCTATGGTTAAAAAGTCACACACATAGGTCGAAGGGTCACACATGTGGTGCAGATGCAAATAGTGGTACCTATTTTCGGCAAAATTACCCTTAGGAAATGGGTTACGGTTTTAATTTCAGCCTGGCAATGGCCTCCTGACACTCGGAGGGGGAGGGGGAAGGGGGAGAATTTCTCCCTAACGCGAAGGCTTTTACCGGGCGCATCAGCGGGCGGACCAAGCCATTAATCCTGCTACCAAGGCTTGGAAAGGAGGGTTAATAGAAGGATTTAAGAAAAGAAGGAGAAAGAAGAGAAACGGGGCAAGTAGGTGCATAAACAGATTCTTGGGGTCGGGGCCGTCTTCGTCTTTTATTAAAAAAAGTCAGGCAGACCAGCTGTATAGCGCTGGTAAATAATTCGGTTTTCTGAAAGAATGGACACCACTGGGCTTGGTAAATGGAGAGCTTGTGTTTTGTGGCAACTGCAGATGCATGAGTTAGGCACTATTTATTTTCAGAAGGATCAGCCCATCCTCAATGGAAAATACTACAACCAACCAACAAAAAAACCAAAAACCAGGAAGAGAGACAATCACAAGGACAGTATTTTCTGGATTTCTCAAGCTCGCCTTCCCCGTCTTTTTATTTTATTGTTGTTGGTTTATTTCCATACTTGGAACCCAATGATAGGCCCTTAGAAACAATGTAGTTACAAAATTATATCACAAAGCACGAAAAGTGATCAGTGAAACGCTTGCAAACTGTTTACCTTGGCATAATTCATGCACTATCAAAAACTTATTTTTAAAGGAGCTATATTCATTCGCGCGGTTTTCGCGTAATCGATAAATGAAAACCCAAGTCGGCGTGCCATTGATCCACTGTGCCCGCACTCCACCTTTCCCCATCGTTGGTGTCATGTTGGTCCCCGGATTAGCATTCAAAAATTAACCGAGATGTGCGCAAGATAATGCGGTCACGTTACTTGTGGATCGATACTGCTGGAGAAGTTTCCCTACAGATCGTCGTCTCGGCGGGCTACTCACTCACCTTGTGTAATTTCCAGGAGCGAAGCCCTGTGCAATTCACGTTCTTTGGACCAAAAGTTGGTTGGCAGGGCTGTCCAGCTATGGGGGTGGTAAGCTGAAAGTCCTCAAGTTTTGAGGTTTATCTTTATCTTTTAACCAAGTGGCTTCTAAAACCAGAGACAGAGCCGAGATTGGGTACAGTCTAGCCCCAATTAGCTTACCGAAAACGCTTCCGACAACTCCACATCGCAGGCAAAATGGGACGTCAAAAAGTGCTGACCATCCATAATTACGTCGTTGTGACCATCTTCGCGTGTTGGCCACTTAAAATACATTAAAACACAACGAAATGAAAACAAAATATGTCATTCTTGTAAACTTATTTTTCTAATTTATATACTTTCCTTTATCGACAATATTACAGTGTCAGCACTAAACAAGTAGAGTCAACACGATGTTTGGTCATCCTCACTTTGACGTCACGAGAGAGCAAAAAATTGGGCCGCTTTTGATCAATAAGCCGTGGCGAAAAATCCGCCCGGTTTCTTCGTATGTCAAAAAAGTAAAAATTAAAATGCCTCTATTTTGTTTAATTTTACATCAAATTGTTATATTTTTTCGGAATTCGTGATGTCATGTATTACATATATTTTATGATTTTTATTGTAAGTCAAACTGAGTTGACAAAAATTTGGACATATTTTCCTTTTAAAGGTAAATGGGCCCGATCGCTATAGGCCTCGTCCTCAGAACCAGATTTTACCGGAAGTGGTCAAAATTTTGGTATCAAAAGGAACCTACTATTTTTCTCATTTACTCTGTGAAACTTAGGTGTTTAAAGGATGTTTGGTTTGGAAGTTATGCACTGCGCAAATGTACTCCATTTTGGTCGACCAATATTAATTTTACCCCAGTACTAGATGGGGCCTTACAAAATCCGCTTTCTAGTTCTACATCAAAACGGATTGAAATATCGGCGCGGAACTTTACTTTATATCTTAAATCGGGCCATCCCCCTTTACAAAGATAATCATTAGGATTGTAATTAGTGACCAATCTATGTTGGATTTAAATTACTCTCTATTGCATTAACACTAATCATATAGATTGATAACCCCCAAATTCTAATAGGATTGATCTAAGACAAATAAGATTTAATTTAAATTTTCAAACATTATAAAAATGGATTGGTCACTAATCACAATCCGTAAGGATTTATTTTTGAGCACTGCGCGAGCCGGATATTACCGGTTCGAGTCCGGTCACGGACCACACTTGATTTTTTTTCCAAACCTCTGTGCGCCGGCTTTCGCGCCAGGAAGATTTAATATTCATGTTATACTGTTATTATAGTACGGACGCCATTTCATTGATTTTTTTGCTCTACTTAGAAATGTTTACATAGTTTTTATAAACAGATTCTGATGCTTTAGACCCTCTAGTTGAACAATAAAACTGCTGACAGTCCATCCGCATTGAACGTTTGAGATATGTAACGGAAAACAAAATGGCACGCCAAAGTACCCCCCTTTTTTAAATGAAAAAAAAAGATTAATTTTCTTTAAATGATCTATGGTCATACAAATATTTTTTTCTGCCAAGATTTATACAAAAGTAGTTTCTAGTAGGACTGGAGGTCTCAATTTAATAGTTTTCTCGTTATTTTACATTTAACTGTTTATTCAAGAGGGCGTCTTACTTCATAAATGAACAACTACAAGGGGGACAATGTTAAACCAGTTTAACAGAGGGGAACATGTTAAAGGTGCTCAAAACATATGGAAGAAGAGACTATCATTAGATTGGCAGGAGATTGGCCAAGATAATAATAATAGTCTGTAATAGCGAATTAATATAATGCAGAGGGGTCTCAAGGTCGTTTCACAAAGAAAAAAAAAAAAACACAATTATACCATTATTAAAACGACAAATACAAAAACAATAGCTTAATTCTATATGAAAACAACTATGAATACATCAATTATGACACTATTTCAGAATAAACTTAAGAGAATAATTTCAAGTGAAATTCAAACGAATATATATTGTTGACCAAGAGATAGAAAGAGAAAGACAACCTAGGTGCGCTCCCATACTAAGAACATATGGAGATACACCTGCTGATCGTCAAGCTGCGAGGATCTGTGTACATTTACCCACAGCGGCATTGGTAATAAAGTCTTGATTTCATGCGACTGGCCACCGTCAGTATTCCCAGCAGGTGTTATGGTCAAAGGAAACCTCACGACAGATAAATGCATGGACAACTAGAAACTGACGGCCAGGACAACTATAGTCATGATGATCATGGCTAGGTAGTCAATTGATAACGACAACACTATTACAAGATTACAGGACTTCTACTCATGACGAGTTGCATGAAGAAAAAAGCTCTTTTAAGGAGGGCAAGACTCAAAATGACATTGTATCAAAAATATAACACAACACTAGATATATACAAAGACACTCTACACTGTTAAAAATAAGCCTGTAAAAAAACAGGGATTTGACTGGCAGCTGGGACTCACAACGTTAAGAACGTAAAATAACCGGAGCCGTAAAAATACGAAACCATTGCAGGGAACGTAAAATAACGGGCGTAAAATCTCAGCTTCAACGTTATTGTTGGTTTTTGATTTGTTTAAACAATATTAACAATTAAAACGTTATTACAAATCCTCTGAACACATTTTCACGTTGTAGCTATGCCATCATACAAACGTTGTAAATACGTTACCACGTGGTTGTAAAAAAGTTATATTTCAGGCAAGCAATTTTGAGAAAAAGATGCAATAAACAAAGGGAAAACGTGAAAAAAAAATTAATAATGATTTAAACCAGTTTATACACTTTGTTTTATATGGCAATGTACACATGTCACCAATTAATTATCATATGAATAAACTTAATACATGTACCTTACATAGATTCGAACCTGGGTCTTAAGATTACAATTCCTAAACCTTATCCGCTACACTACATGACTTTACTTATAGCAGATGCTAAAATTAAATATATATATATATATATGTATGTACTACTTTTTCAAATTAACTAAATACAAAAAGGAGGAAAAGAGTTTTTAAAACTATTTTTAAAAATGATAGGGAAAATAAGATTTTGCATTTTTTTAATGACGTTACTTATAACGTTATTTAACACATTTTATTGGTAAAACGATTTTCATAGTTCATATTCTTACATTAAAAACAAGTAAGTTACAAAAGAACGTAATATTACGGAAAATATAACAACGGTCAGCGTATAAATACTACCCTTTTTCAAAATGTGTAGTATTATTTTCTAGCCACTGTTCATTTACATTTTTCTGCTTCCAAATTGTAATTTTATGTTATGTATAGGTAAAAATGCGTGAAGATTATTGAATAATTGGGGTTTACCGTAATTTAAAAGGTAAAGTCTGGTAAAATTAGGAACATTTTTAACAGTGTAGATGTCACCAAAGTCAGCATCTTACAGACCTTGACTACGCAGATGATCTAGCTCTAACGGCCGATCTGATATGTGGTGCACAAGGTCTACTAACATCACTTGAGAATGCTGCATCTAAATGCATATATCTAAATGCCAAGAAGACAGAATATATGATATGACCGTCAATGATGAAGATAATCATTGACCTATCTGCACTACAGACGCTACCCAACTCAAAGAGGTCAGGGACTCCAAGTACCTAGGGGCCTATGTTGCCGACAGCAAGAAAAAAGACTTCCTATCACGCAAAGTACAAGCTTTGAATGCCTGCAGTAAACACCATTTATGGTGATCTGGTATCCCCAATTCAACCAAGCTGCGGGCTTTAAGAGCCCTGTGTAGAGAGCATTCTGTTATATGGATCTGAAACCTGGACCATAAAGAAAGAGCTACAGGATAGACTGGATGGCACCTACACCAGTTTCTTATAAGCGAGTACAAAACATATCCTGGCGTGATCACATGACCAAGCACAGATATATCGAGATATCCCTCTAATTTCATCTTCTGTTGCCCAATGACGAGCACAATTTACCGATCACTGTCATTGTGCGATTGATCAAGTAGTCACATGTTGGAGGTTGCCTTGCCCAAACATTGGTAGTCACCCATTTAACTACATTGATGTGATTGCTCGAGACATCAAACATGATCCATCTTACATCCCCGACTTAACGATGGACTGGGACATTTGACGCAACATGGTGATCAGCAATCTGGGCTGCGGTCGCTAGATAGATAGACATACCACCCGCACAATATCTTATTTAATATCTTTAACTCATGAATCAGTTTGTGTTACACCTGATGTTACATTCCACAACCTGAAATTTTAGGAAGAAATTTTACAGAGCTCCAAATACCAGTAACTATGTCCAATCTTCAATTAATTTCGATGCTTTCACAATATCAAGACACCCAGAATACCCAGAGGAGGAGTATCAAGCTCAATATATTTACCAACTGAAACACCAAAGAGTAGTTGGAGCAATTATTCTCTTCCACTGCCTGTTCTATCAGGGGGCTCCTGAACTACTTTGCCAACTGATGCCTAAAACTCCGAGTATATAGACCCTCATATCTGGCGGTCTGTACGATCTCATGACCTCGCAGTTACGACTCCAAGATCTAATATTGTCAGCCATCAAAGATCATTTACTCCTTCAACTGCCCGCATCTGCAATGCCCTTCTTGAGCACATTCCTAATCAAAATTTTCCAAAACAAATACGGGTCTTTGAGTGACAGTGGTAAATTTGCAAAAAAAAAAATAAAAACATGGGATCCTTGGTGAAAAGTTTAAAAAGTATGAGGTTTGTGGGTGACAACAATGCTGAAAATGATGGGTCTAAACAGCCTTACATACGCGTCACCACATGACATGCATATTGTCTTCAAAAGTACATAAAATGACTGCATGGGATTGTATTTCTTGTTTCTATATCCCCTACATCCCTAGAGGAAAATGACTAGCAACCTGACGATCACCGCAAAAAGTAGGTAACGGTATTTATTTATGTTGTTAATCTAGGTTTACTTGATATTTACACCTTTCAATTCATTAAATATCATCCCTTTTCCTGGTAACTAATTTAATTTGTTATTTTTGCTAAAATCTCACTACTGAATTACTTAATGATGGTTCCACTTGCATATTTTCTCATCCTCTCCACTGCGCTTACTCCACTTTGTCATTCCTAGGGCCTCTGCCGTCTTTTAAGTAGCTATTCAATTTCATCCTAATGTTGACTTATTTATGCAACTGTAGCCATCATTATTGTACCCATAAGTTAATTACCAGTTATTTTTCCTCTTGTGTTTTATCATCGTTCAATTATTCACCCACATATTGTATTTATGCGCCAGACCATCTGTACGTAATATTTTTTCAATTTATTTAATGTAACTTTGCCCCGTACTTTACCCATGTTAGGACTTTTGCTGTGTTTTCTTTTACCATGCTCCTCTCTATAGCCACTTATCTTCGGTTTTAATCCATAACAAAAGTTCTCTCCTTTTATGTTATAAGTCTAAATGTTGTGTTCGTATTGTTGTAAGTGTCTAAAGGGAAAAACATATATTAATTGTGCTATCTGTAATAATTTAAACTGTGATTCTGCCGACGATTCTTACAACCTATGTATTAATAAATGCTCATCTTATATGATAAAACTTACCTAAAGTAAAAGAAAAACAACAAACTAAAGAGCTAAACCTTGAAATCCCCAATGGCATCAGAAGTCATAATACTAGAACAAATTATACAAACATATCTTAAACCCCAAACGATAAAATAAAATAAATATATTCATTATAGGAATACAATTAAACGTATCTACTCAAAATTCGCGCAAACCTAGTTCACAAATACATTTAAAACTCTTATAAAACCATATTACAACCCGTGGAAAACTATAACAACATCCTTGGACAACAAATAAAACTCTCAATCCCACACGTATTGATTGGTTTCTACAAGGTTTCTGATCCCAAGGACAGTGCGGAGAGTTGTCAAATGCTTTGCTGAAATTGGCCCAAAATTAGCCTAGTCAGATTCATTCTTCATCCAGCTCCCATATTTCCTAAAGGCAACCCTTTGAAAATTCAGTATTCTTCAATCCAACTCACCCAGAGAACTCCTCGATTATTATTTCCAAATTTAGACACGTAATATTCTGGTTTTTGATGACATAAGTCCACAGCCGTAGTAAAAGAAATTTTCCCCCCTCATAATGTTACCCACTTTGGCCCATGTCTTTAATCTTTCCCTTTCTACGGGTGTTTTCTTCCCTGCTGATTTGAAAGTTGCTAAGTTATTCCAGTCTTCAAAAGGATGATCCCATACTTTCTTTTCCAATTACCGTCCTCCCTAATTTGCACTTCCTACCCGTGTTTCCGACATCCTCGAACTCCTGATCTACAATAGCTTGACAACTTCCTCTCTTCCCATAATATCCTTCACCCAATCAATATGTCTTCAGGAAACATTCCACTGACCTGGGCTCTTCTTGATATCTTGCAAAATCCTCTCCGCTCTCATCAATTGATCATCATACCATTGGTATTTTTCTGAATCTTCTAATGCGTTCGACACCATTGATCATTCTATTCTCCTAACCAGGCTCTCCCCTACGGTATACGCGGAACTCTCCCTTAACGCTTCTCCCAGACTACCTTCAATCGTCACCAATGTACCCTGTTTTGATACTCATATCCCCTCGGTCGTCTACCGTTCAATGCGGTGTTCCCCAAGGCTCTATAACTTGTCCTCTTCTTTCTCTTTTCCTTAATTTATGTGATGATATTCTCATTCATCTGCCTTCCGCTCTTTTGTCCTTTTTGGCAAGATGACACCCAACATCTTTCTTTTCTTTCCTTCCATCCCAACTTAGATACCCTCATTACCTTCACACTGAAATGTTTCATGTCACAAATTGGTTTAAAAGCTATAAGCTCTCCTCCATGTTAAAAAAAAAACAAATTACATTCACTTCTCCAAAAGTCCCAACAACCTCCTAAACGCCCATACCATTTGATAATACTACATAAATCCCACAACTAACACCACATTTCTTGGAGTTGTAATTGACAAACTTATGAATATGAAAAACCATATTTCCAAGATCACCAACCCAGTCTCTAGGATTATTGAGTTCTTTAAAAAAGACTTAAACCTACACTACCACCTGATATCTTGTTCACTTTATATAACACTCTGATTCTTCCATCTATTTCTACAGTAATATTGCTTTGGGGCAACATCTAACATTACACTCAATCCATCGTCCTGTCCCTGGAAACTCAACTAATCCAACCCGTCTTGATAGACTTTTAAACGTCAAAAACAATCATCCGTACTTGCACTGGTGCGCCTATTTAATCTCATACCAATACCAAGCCATTATTCCATAAATTAAAAAACACTGACACAGATTCTGACATAAATAAACTTCGAACAGCAATCTTCATGCACCGCTATGTATAATAACCTTCCAAATCATTAAAAATTTTTCTTTGAACACAAAGACATCCATAATTATAACACAAGACAGCAAAAACAATTTATTCCAATATAGCTACTTTGAATTTAACTAAATACTCAATTAAAAACTCCGGTCCTAGTATCTGGAATTCGCTTGACCTAAACCTACAATCATCAAAATCTGCCAATATTTTTAAAACCATCTTAAAAATCACTTATTTCTAATACTAATTATGCACACATTTTTCAATTTTTATTATGTTAAGAATTATTTATATCAAAATATTCTACCTGCCTGTTAATCAGTAACTTTCTAGTGTTTGTACAGATAAACTACTTAATTATTATTTCATTAATTCATTATCGGGACTCTAGCGAAGAACCAATTCTCAATTTCTAGCCAACGTATCATCCTGTAGGCCCCAGAATGGGGGTGGTGCCCTATTTCGATTTTTTTTTTTCATACAGCTAGCTCACCTCAGCTTTGCCATCTTTACTTCTACGTTTTTACCCTTATGTTATTTCCAAAATCACGTGATTCACTCATGTTACCCCACCACCTTGTCCTGTCCTGTTTTTTTCGTCTTGTTTTTATCTTGCCACTGTTTTGTCCTGTTTCTTGTTTGTCGCACCCTTGCTTGCTCACAAATAAGTTTTATCTCCAATGGGTGGGGTCAATTCCTAAAGGTCACTATCTTATGGGCCTCTCCCACACCCATCTTCTGCCTCCATTTTTTCTATACTATGATATTATTATCACTTATATCGATACACAATGATTAATATACAATAATCTAATTCAGCTTTGGTATGTATCTAATATAATAATGTGATAATATTTTGACTTCATTAGCCCAACTTTGGCGTATATGTCACTCTGTCTTTAAACAATTGTATTTTAAATAAATTTAAATACATTATATTGTATTTTACTTTTGTTTTTGTTAAATCCCTGAAGATGTGGTGAGAATAAAATGAACTTGACACTGAGCACTTTCCATAAACACAGGCCAGGATCCGTTTCCGTGATTTTGAAAAGTGGCAAAAAAGAGCATTTAGGGATTTATTAGCCAAACATATATCCAATATCAATGATAAAGTTAATGCTAATTGGCCCATATATGAAAGAAATTAAATCAATTTTTTTAATGAATTCCATTACTTTTGACAGGAATTGACAAACAGGTCACGTTATGTTTACTATAAATATGATGAACGTGTGATGGGGTATCGCGAAATCCACGAACATTGTTTGGCAATAGGTTTCTGACAATTAGAAATCGACAAATGGTTAAAAGAGGTTTTAATCATTTTACACAAAAAAAAAAATGCTGCATGGTTGTCATAACCACTGATATGAACAGTGCCAAATCGTACTTGGTGACTAGATGATTTTCACCAAGTGATTTTCATATAAAACATTAAAGAAACATTTATGGGAAAGGTCTCATAAAGGACTCATACCAAAACGAAACCTTGCTCAAGAAACCGGGCTTTTGCCATTGTAGCTCCCCGTATGTGGAACAGCCTCCCGGTGGATGTTAGAAATGCACCAACTGTTTCCACTTTTAAAACTAGACTGAAGACATACTTTTTTTATCAGAGTGAGTTAGTTTGGGTGGCAAATTGGTCATATGCTGAACCTCCTTCTTTCTTTTTAATA
Organism: Ophioderma brevispina; assembly: GCA_023653785.1. Taxonomy (NCBI): domain Eukaryota; kingdom Metazoa; phylum Echinodermata; class Ophiuroidea; order Amphilepidida; family Ophiodermatidae; genus Ophioderma; species Ophioderma brevispina. The sequence continues at coordinate 48,088 of JAMKCH010022313.1, read as the reverse complement.
ATTGAAATGTTTTAAAAATAATAGGGGTTATATTTAGTTTATATTGTATTTCATTTAATTTATAGATTAAAAACTATTTTTGGTGTGTTTGTGTGATTATGTACTTTATACGTTGTAGCACTTTATAAGTGACATTATTATAGGTTTTCCCAGTTAATTTCGCACTTGTGTAATTGATTTTTATAAAAAACAGACAATTGGATTTCGTCCTAAAAATGTTAACTTTTCAGAAACTGAAGTTCATTTTTGTGTCATTGTATTTCAACTGTGCATCGTTGATATTCGTCAAATCCGTTGACAAATTCGTCCCGCGTGGCGATGACTACTGAATAGAAAAAACAATTTAGTCTTTTATAATTGATTTTAAGAATCATGCCTTTCATATTCGTCGGGTAATCATTAAATGAAATAAAGTGTTTATTTCTTGATTGGTTCTCACCTTATAAGGCCATATATCCAATTAATAGTGCATGTAAAAAGCAGCCTTCGTCTAAGAAAAAGGAGCGTGTGGAGTTGCACTATATATGCTTATTTGAAAACGGCTTAAGCCAAAATAGTCAAAATCATAAAAATTCAAAAGTTAAAAAGTTCAAACAAAAGATAAACATACATATTTTTCAAGATTCAAGATTCATTTTTTTATATCGAATTGACAATATTATATATTTCCTTATTTATCAAATTGGTAAAATTCACTTATTTGCGTAATTTTTCAGGCGAAGAGACTCAAAAAAGATAAGGCAGAAATTAGCACGTTTTGAAGATACATTGGAGGAAAAAACATTTCAGAACCATTCCCAAATGAACGATATTTAATGTTAATAAAATAGGCCTACACACACGTGACTAAATTGAGAGAGACGATAATGAATACCAATTGTTTTAATATCAAATTGACGGACGAATTCGACGAGCAATTGGACGAAAATTAATGACACAAAATTGAAATACAATGACACAAAAATTAATATCAGCTACCAAAAAAATAAATTGGTTTTGCGTTTCTCGCGATTCACATTTTTAGGATGAATTCCAATTGTCTGTTTTATTAAAATCAATTAAACAAAATAATCTCTAAGAATTACACATTTGCTAAACTTCGAAGTAATTATTTGTTAAGCCATCACTGAGAAAAAGAAATCTGTTAAATTTACAATGTGATGATTTGGTGCTTTGGCAACCATGTTTTTGGTCGCCATCTTGAAATATATATTCTGTGAATAAAATATAACGCACAGACATGGCTTGTTCCTTGTTAAGTGCCATCCATAACATGCTAACATTTGTTAGGCTTATACTATGTCATAACAAACCTTGTTGGTGATATTTCACAAAAATGCGGTATTTTGGCGGCCATTTTGTTTTTGGTCAAAATCTTGATATTTAACTGCCATCTTGAAATCTTTAAACATTGCTTGTGTCTTTTATGATCCAATTGATACCATAAGATAATGTTTTCCTCTGCTTTACTAAGAAAAACACAACCTTCTTGGTAATATTTCGCTAAAATATTGCATTTTGGCGGCCATTTTGTTTTTTACGAATATCTAAAATTGCTCAATGCTGATGGACTGTCAGCAGTTGATTTCTTTTAATGGGTGGTCTAAGGAAGCCAAATCCACAAAAAAACTAACTATAGTAACTATAGTAAGTAAACTGGTTGGCATCCGGACTATTCATTATCAATTTATTATTTTCTCATTTGGGTGTGGGCAGGAGGAGTACGATTTTGAATGGGACTCTTTCCCCCCCACCCCCCCCCCCCCACAAGTTATGCCACGGTAGTCTGCATATTGAGATAGCAATTTACCATCCAGTTCTATAGAAGTCAATGTTTTAGTCGATGGAATAAATATATCTAATAAGATAACATTGCATTGCAAATACAGTCCGATCAATTTGTTTAACTTTGTTACCTTTCTCTCATGAAATCCCTTTCTGGGTACCTGTAGTCGTCATTCAGTCATCATTACTTTTTTTCTTATTTTTGGAGTGCATTTCTTTCTGTAAAACGATACTATTTCCCATAAAATCACTAACAACTTAACCGCCTATTTTTTTCCTTCTGAAACTTTCCAAGAGGCACAAATAAAAGCCCGGCGTGGCAAGAGATATAGTCCTCCGGACTCACCGTCCGCCTACAACAGTGAAGAATAGGGCAGGCGCAATATTAGTTTCACGCTATATTCCGTTGTCTAAGGAGCCCGTATTATAACAAAAAAATAATTTTTTTAGTTCTTATGAAATTTGCTTTGGATTTTCAGTTATGGGCAAAATGTAAAGATTACAAAGTATACTCATTACTATACTATTGCCCTGGGAAGTTAAATATTTCTTTAGTCAAAACTGACCACGGATACATAATACATCTCATGAAACTTAATATTACTATAGTATTTTGCTGTTCTACTATATATATATCTACTATAGATCCGAAGAAAAACTTATTTTGCCTGTTCAGGGGTTTGATTTTGAGGTTTACTCTGTAACTATAGGGTCCTTTTCATGGAAGAAAAATTTTGTGGAATTTACTTTTGTTTGCTTTCCAGATCATTGAAACATGCCACAGCAGCCAACAACATCCCGCTGTGTATGGATTACACCAGCATCAGTTCACGCCGACTACTGCCATTTGAAAACACGGCATTTAGTTCGAATCCAAGAAAAATCGAAGAAAGAACCGTGTTGTAGGATTTTTTTTGTCCAAAATGGCTACTTTGTATACCACCTGAAACCGTACAACAGAAAACTTTAACCGGTCACGTAGTTTTGTTTCATATCTTTATATTTACAAACCGGGATGATACCAAATTTTAACAGACGACTACTAAAGTTGTTGAAGAGAATCATTTGACAATGGCAGTCATAACAATAACCAGCGGGATGTTGTCGGTTGCTGTGCAAAAGTGCAGAGATAGGCACTGGTTTCTGTAGGTGGTTTATTTTTTTTTCTCTGCACGCTCTTTAGTGTTCTGAAAGACAGGTCTGGCCATGTTAACCTATTGCCTTATGTGCTGCCACACAATTTGCACAGCTCGAAACTTTGATGTCATATAAAAGAATATCGGATATCATTTTACCATTTAAAGAGTCAATGTTTTTGACCTTAAACTATTTGAAGCTATCTATGGCTTACATCACAGGCCAGCCGCCAAACGTCCCCGCGAGACATGTGGATTACACCTACATCAGAGGCAACCCGCCCCTGCTCCACCTATTGAAAACACGGAAATGACTTCGGATTTTATAATAACTTTTTGTCTAAAGGGTTCCTTTTATACCTGAAACCGTACCACAAACAAGTATTTAAAAAAAAACTGTGTCGGGTTCGCCAGGCATCATTTACAAGAAAGAAATAAGAACGACATTAATAACAGCATTTAAGAGGAGTAGAGGGTTTTCTAGTTTTGAGTGCACTTTTAATTACAGAAACATGTATAAAAAGATATAACTGATTAAGGAGATAGTGATACATGAGTATAAGATTGCATTCGAACCATTCACCTTGTTTACAACTTGATCTCCGTGGACTTGACCTGGTATGTGACCTTTGAGCCGACGGTAGGTTACACCTTCCTGTCATTTCAAATAAAGAAAATAGAAAAGGCGCTAATTGGGCGCAAAATATGCTAAAACATGATCTTAAGTTAAAAGCTTTAATTTATTGTTACCGTAAAACTCTCGTCATTTCAAGAATAAGGAAAATAGAAAAAAAAAAAAAGTGTTAAAAAAGAAAAAAAAAGTTAAGCTTAATGTAACATAGGTTACCCCTTCCTGTCATTTCAAATAAAGAAAGAACATTAAAGGAAAAGTAATTGGTAACAAACGAAAACCTTAATAAATAAGGGTCGAGAAAATAAGCGGCAGCCGAGAAAAAAATGTGTACCGCTGTAAAAAAAAAAAACGGTTCTCTTTTAACCCAAACAAACATCAAAAACGCAAACAACCAACACAACACCAAGCAAAAATGTTTCGTTAAAACTGGGGCCCGCAACCAAAATAATGTGGAAAAAAAATAATAGTGTTGTATTTAAATAAAAAAAATAAAAATAAAAAACTGCCAATCCCTAGTTTACGAGCTTTAATTTAATTAATGTACGTAAACTCTCCTTGTCATTTAACATAAAGGAAAAATGAGAAAAAAGAGTTTATATTTAAAAAGTTTTTTATATAAGCCTTTAATTTAACGTTAGGTTACACCTTCCTGTCATTTCATCAAAATACAGAAGAAATGGAAAATAAAAAAAGGCCCAAATTGGTTCCAGCCCAAAAAATATTGTAAAAAAAAAGCCCCACAATCCTAAAGTTATAGTTATACGAGCTTTTAATTGAGTACTATAAAACTCTCCTGTCAATTCAAAATAAAAGGAAATGCAAGGATAAATCAAGTTATGCAATTGTTGAACATCAATTTCATCTGTTTCAATGTGGATATCGTGGCGATTGTAGCTCCGTTTGAAGAAATAGAAAGAAAGGACCCAGGTAGAATCTTGTCTAAGGCTTGCACTTTTTAGCCGACTTGGGCGAAAAATATGTAAAACGCATCCTAAAGTTAAAAGCTTTTAATTTGATGCACGTAAAACTCTCTGTCATTTTCAAATAAATAATATAGAAAAAAATTAATAATATTAAAAAATAGTGCGCAAAATGTGTTAACACGGAATCCCCAAGTTATAGCTTTAATTTAACGTAGGTTACACCTCCTGTCATTCAATAAAGGAAAATAGAAAAACGCCCAATGTTGGGCAGCAAAATGTGTCAAATGAATCCCCAAGTTATAAGCTTAAGTTATACATAGGTTTACACCTTCCTGTCATTTCAAATAAAGAAAAAAGAAAAGAAAGAAATAAAAAGGCGCCACAATTGGGCGCCAGCAAAAAAATGTGAAAAAATGCCGCAATCACAAGGTACGCCACGGGGAACAACAATCAATGGGAATTGACTGTGGCTGTCTGCCGGTTCCCATAATCAGATTTTCACGTTCATCATCATCACATTCGTTTGGGCTTACGCGGTTGGGAATATTAAAATTGCATTCGGCCAGGCTGAGGGAACCATAAAACAACGGCCCTAATGGTGTGGGCACCCCAGCAACCAGCTCTATGCTACGCATAATGACTATGCTTTGCATAAGAGCTAGGCGATTCACAGCGATAGCCAAATTAGCAAATAGGTTTGGACGCAATCGTCCAATGACGGTGCCCTGAGGTGTCAACAATTTGCTGAGTAAATGCAGGAGGCCTGGTTGGTACGAGCTTTAATTTGATGTACGTGAATCTCCAGTCATTTCAAATAAAGAAAATAGAAAAAAAAAACGCCCAATTGGGCGCCAAAATGTGTTTTTAAAAATGAATCCCCAAGATCTAAGCTATTTAATTTAACGTAGGTTACACTCCTGTCATTCAAATAAAGAAAATAGGGAAAAGGCACCCAATTGGGGCGCGAACAAAATATGAAAAAATGCATCTCAAGTAAAGCTTTAATTTGATGTAACCGTGTAAAGTATCTTACTGTCATTTTCCAAATAAAGAAATAATAGAAAAAAAAAAACGCCCAATTGGGCGCACTAAAATGTGTTTATAGAGGAATACCCCCAAGTTAGAAGCTTTGAATATATAATGTAGGTTACCACCTTCCTGTTCATTTCAAATAATAGATGTTACCTAAATTTTCGTCCTTAAATAAAGTCCAATTTTTTGCTTTCACCCTGATCACCGTAGTTTAACTTACGTGGCTTGTTGATCATTTTCTTACTTATAAATCTCCTATTCGTTACTCACCCTCCTTCTCTATTACCCAGCAACGTTTTTAACAAACTCCCATTTCCCAGCTCAGGATTGCAGAGACTATAAAATCAAAGAAATGCTTTTAAGGCCATTTTTTAAAACCTGCAATGTGCAATGATGTTATTCTTGTCTGATGAAATTGCACATTTCGCATTACACACCCAACACTTAAAACTCCATTTTAATAGTGTACGCTAGATCATTTCATAAAAAAAAACATTTAATGAGAGACATCAGATATAGAACTTCCTTCGCAATTTGAGAGCAGAAAAAATTCTACCCGTCACATATTTTTGTCTTTTAAAACCTTATTTTAAACATGATATCCATTGTCAGAGGTCTACGCCTCATAAGGTCTATTGAAGAGAAGAAGGAAGAGACTCTATTTGAACAATGACAGTCATAACAATAGCTCAGTGGGGTGTTGTCGTCTGCTGCTGTGTGGGAGCTCTTACATTGTTCCATCGCAGTTTGGTTGAGTGCAAGGTGATATTTTAACATAGTGCACTTACGATAGTGTTTCTGCACTGGTGTGTATCACAAAAGGAACGTACGTTTTAAGGGGCAAAGCTCATCTAGGGGTCGTTTTTAAAGTGACAGGAGGAAAGGACGGAGATTTTTGGGATACAAATTTCTTTAATTTGCGCGCGGGATCGGTTGTAGAACACCTACCGAGAACGGTTTCGAAGGTTTATTGCACAAACAGTAAAAGAGGGAAAACCAAGAACGAGTTTGGATCTTGCATGCTTCGTAATCGTCCATATTGCTTTGTTTCCTATCGCAAATCCTATCCTAATGCAAAATCATCATGTTAATGATCTTATTTCATAACGACGGCCATGTTCGGCTTATTCACTTTAGCATTCCAAATATGCAAAAACCCGGATTCCGAAAACATTGGGGCGCTTCTTTCTGGAAATGTCATCGTGTCTCTTTAAAGATAAGAGATACCGTAGTCTAGTCTTTGAGTTCATCTTTGAGTCATTTGCAGTCAGGTATGGATCGTTTGAGGTCAATGCTTGCTCAGAATACTATGCAGAGTGGGGTTCGAGGTGTTCAGAAACAGGGTAATAGTCATTAAAGAGACATGAGGAGATTTCCAGAAAGAAGCGCCCCCCATTTTTGTCGAACCCCGGTTTTTTTTGCATATTTGGAATGCTTACCAATGTATTAGATCACATCTGAAGTGAATTAGCCGAATACACCGTCTTTATGTAATAAGATGATGATTTAGTACTTTCTGTCGTGCACGACAGAAAGTCAAAGCATGGTTTTCTATGGGGACGACTGCGATAACAGGCAAGTTCAAAACAAGGTTTGCGGTTTTCTTTTGTACTTGTTTGTTCAATAAACCTTCGAAACGTTCTCGGTAGGTGGTCTACGACCAATCCAGTGAAAATTTAGAGAAATTTGTATCCTCAAAAAATCTCCTCCTGTCACTTTAAGGTTATCATTGATACGTGGGAATTGCAGCTTCCACAGATATAGATGTTACTTAAAGAATTAGTCATGTGAAACATCAGGGATTCAGCAGTTTATGCGATTGCTCTGTGAGCCACTAAAGCATTGGTGCTATTGTTCAAGAGAAAATCAAATGCTGTAATAAATATCCCTTTCTGTTGATAATAAAACTCCGTCCTTTAATAACCTTTTGTGATCTTTAACCTTTTCTATTTTTTACATCTCTAATCCTCTCATCAAACTTCCATTATCATTCAGCTTTTGCACACTTTAAGAATGCTTCTATCCAAATTCTATAAAAGCAAGACATAAGCCACTTGTCGTTAACACACCAATGTGAACTCGCGCACGGGCTTGGTGTACAATAAACCAGCTGGTTGAAACTGTTGTTCCCAGGCTGGTATTTCTGATAAAATCCTTTTACAGGCGGCGTGGCGCGCGGTGGCGGCCAAGAAATCCCAATTGAATTTTAGAGGAAATCTTGACGAAAAATGCTGATTTTTTGATATGTTATAAGCAGAGAAGTTATAAGACAACATGGTTATAAGACAACATGATGTTGGAGCTGAAGAATCAACCCCACCGTAAGGGTTATTTGACTTATTTCTAGTGAGGCATACCCAACACCACGATAAATTGACAAAATACATTGAGTTTGCCAAGCACTAGTTATTTCTGATTTTTTTATGTATGAATACCGGATGGGGCTTTTGACCGAACACATCAAAGCGCCTAAATCGGTGTGTGCTTTATATTATGGCTGTATTACTGTTTGATTCGTTTTGGTGAGTTGCTATATTAAAAGAGTCTTGGCCGCCATCTTCTGAGCCCATAGACGATTTTGAGGTATAGCGCCACCAAGTGATTTTCTAATCCTCGTTCATAACGAAATGTTTTCAGCCATTAATTATGCTATCTTTATCCAAAAAAATAAGTCGCATTGAAATCTTATTCATAATTATTGGTCATATTATCGATTGTTATTGTTTATATATCGAGCAGTATGTCACAAATTTATGTATATGAAAACAACTCAAATATGTTTTTATCTCAGCCTCGTTCGCAACATTGGAAAATCGCAGGTGTCTCTCTGGAAGTAATCTCTTATAGCTCGCGCCCTTTCTGGGCGCGAGCAAAAAGTCACCCCTGGTAAAAATTTTAGTCATTCTTATCCACCTTGAGTACAGAAAGATAAACCCTTATTAACCATTGTCTGCTTATCAGAACTATTGCAACTTAGTTTAATTTCTTTAAAGGTTTTGGTTGAAATTTATGCACAGCATACCTCATACTAAATAAAAAGGGAGGTAGTATAATTAACCATGATCGATAATGGATGTCTGTCATCTGCAAATATGCATATTAAGAAGCATGTGTAGGCACTGACTTCTTTTCTTCTACCACATCCAACATGAAATCTTCTTAATCATAGAAAACGAGAGCATCAATGATGCTGAGGCTCTGGTATTATTAATTTCTCAGATTCAACCCGAACTCTCCTACCTCACCACAACTCTCCATTCCAACTCAAGCCTCTACTATCCCAGCACCAAAACTAGCCTCACAACGCCCTACCATAGCTCCCACACTCCTTAACTCCCCACCCCAACTTCCCTACCCAGCTCCCAATCCAACTCCCCTACTACTCGTACACCCCAACTCCCCTCCCTTACCGAACTCCACCTTTCTCAATACCCCACCCTAACTGCCCAATCCCTCACTCCTATACTCCCCCACCCCAACTCTACCTTCAAATCCCCACTCTACCCCCACCTCCACACCTTAAATCCCCACCCAACCCCCATTTCAACTCCCCTAAAGCAACTCTCCAACCCCAACTCTAACTTTCCAACCAAACTCCCCAAAAGTAGTCCACCCAAGATTTTGTATCCTTATGGCAGTCAGGTTAGTGGTGTATAACCTATAATCAGTGCATATAGGTGTATCCTTTAAGGATTTTAAACCCATGTTCATTTAGTGGGCAATCTATTCAACGGCAAGGGTCGTCCTCTAAGAGCACAATTAGCGCTACGCGGAGTTAGCCAGCACACGCAGGTGTTGAGAAATAAGAAAATATTTTGAACAAGTAATACATGCATCGGGAGTCTTGTCTTGGTTAATTATAAATCCTTGCTACTACTCCTGGTCTTAGCCAAGGAATAAGGTGGTAAATACAGCACAACCCTCACTTATTTCCCCAGTATACTATATCCCTTACGTCGAGCAAAATGACTAGCATCCTGACGACCACCGCAAAAAGGAGGTAGATCTATTTGTGTTTTTAGATCTAGGAACACTTTCCCGTAAACATAAGGCAGGGGTCCGCTCCGTGATTTTTGAAAAGTGGCAAACACTGGCATTTAGGGAGGGATATTGACTATTCTCCACGTATGTTTTGGAATTGTGTGATATTTATTGTGTGATTATTTGTCTTTGATTTTACAGGTCTTGCAGCAGACCCATTGATCCAAATATTAAGCGTACGTGGTTGTGTCATATTATGTGGATTTGTCTCAGCTACTGGCCTTATAATCTGTGCGTGTGCTACCAGCGTAACCGTTCTACTTTTTGGACTAATCCTTTCAAGTAAGACAGAAATGTTACAGCTTTATCTAATTGTGTACACAAGAAGTCATATTTTCCTAATCATTTTGGGCAAGGGTGAAAGGGAAGGACGAGACAGACAACAAAGTGTACTTCGGTGAATTAAAGAGTCATGTCATCCCAAAATATAAGGTGGAGAGTCACTCAGGGTTTCTCTAGAACATTCACTGTGACCAATTAACACACGAAGTTTGTCTTGATATGACAACATCATAACAAGAATATGTGCGACTCGGTCTCTGTGTGCAAATCCAAATTTATCTACCAATATACTTGGGGCAACATCCACACAATATTACCTGTCTACTGTACCCTACAGCTGAAAATATGCCACGGATCTATTGTACTACGAAGATACACAAACAAGGGTATCCGGTGAGACATATCGTGGACTACATGGGTTCGATTGCTTATCAAACTTCAAACGCTCTAGCGGAGATACTATCCTCTATGGTAGGGAAAACAAAACATCATGTCACTAATTCAAAACAGCTAGCCGAAGACCTCACATCTGTCAAGATTGAAGACGTGGGCATTTTCGGTTCCCATGATGTGGTATCACTGTTTACCAACACTCCTATTCATAAGACATTAGAAATTGTACGAGAATACTTAGAAAGTGACAACACAATGAGAAAGAGAACTTTACTTAATATTGATGACATCATGCAACTGTTGGAATTTGTGTTGACAAACAACATATTGTTGGAGCCGCCATGGGAGTCCATGCAGTGCCATTATTGCCAACATCTTTATGAAATGGCTCGAACAGAATGCCATTGCTACTGCACCTGCCGACTGTCATCCAAAATTATGGAAAAGATACGTCGACGACATTTTGGAAATAATCCCTAGAGGAAGTACACAGAGGCTGACGGACCATCTCAACTAAGCCGATCCTACTGAAAGTATCAAGTTCACCCACGAGGAAGAAGATGAAGGGAAGATACCATTTCTTGATACACTTATATCAAGAAAGGAAGATGACTCGGTTAAACTTGAAGTTTATCATAAAAAAGACCCACCCCGACCAATATCTTAACTTCACTTCCCAACATCCCCTCCACCAGAAATTGGGTGTGGTCAGGACTTTGCTTGAACGTAAGGATAACATTGTTAAAGAAGAAAAGGATAAGATCAAGGAAGAAGAAAGGATCACCAAAGCTCTAAACAATTGTGGCTACCCAAGTGGTCCATTGAAAAGGTTAAAAAGCAGAGGGAAGTCAAAGAAAAAAGTAGAATGGACAAGAACAGAGAAAAGTCAAGTGGCATGGTGGTCATCCCCTATGTACAGGGTGTTTCAGAGAGACTACAGAGGATGTATAAAAAATACAACATCAAGCCATGAAGCCGTACAATATACTTAAAAAGTATTTTAGTACATCCCAAGGACAAAAGAGACATCATGCAGACTAGTGATTGCGTTTACGAAATCAGCTGCAAAAACTTTCCTAAGTCTTATGTTGTTGAAACTGGCAGACTCTTTGAAACCAGATACAATGAGCATAAGGATGAGGTTGAGAAATTAGCCAAGCAAAAGTTCACTAGAGCAATACGGAAACAGTCTACAAGCACAATGTTTAAGTCGGCTATAACAGACCACGTCGCTGATTCAAACCACACCATCAACTGGGACGGTGCAAGAATTCTAGACAGAGAATGTGACAGAAACACAAGATGGATAAAGGAAGCTGTTTGGATCAGAAAGAGTCTTAAATCGTGAGGTTGGCACTTATTCTCTAAGTCATGTATATGATCAGCTACTACAAAGAACATCACATTCTGGGAATGAAGCTATGTCAACAGCTCCAGAAGAGGTGTAGTAGCTGTATCATCGCATTACTGATGAAGTCTTCCGGCTGAGAAGACGAAACGTCTAATCTGTAAATGATTTTTTTTTATTTGACACACATAAATATTTCCTATCAATCAGATCAGTTTACATGTGAGTAGAATAATGTAAGATGCCATCCAAGATGGGTATCCAATATGGTAGGAAATGGCACTTATTAAGCGGCGAAAATCCGATCACTAATAGTCTAGAGATATGTGTCTCTTTGTTTTTCGTAGGTTTAGGCGTCCATTGGCATCCATATTAGGATATTTGATGAATAACCACCCAATGACACTAAAGTTAGTCTTGATGGGATTTTTGGAAATGAATCCAGTTAAAAACCACAAAAAAATATTTTTTATCATACAGCGTGAACGAGTTACTGACCTTTACTGACTGCATTTGCAGCCAAAATGGACGCCCATCTAGTCATCCAATGGTCTGGACTATCCTGGACTATTATGATGAACTGCTCTAAATGATTTGTAGTGATATACACAAACATTACAGCACCTGCACCTGGCCATATGTAGCAATGAATTATAGTCATTTTGGAGCCATCTTGAATGGTTTATTGATTTGATTAATTATGAAATTATTGAAAACGATTAATTGCTAAAACATTAGTGTATATACCAAATTACTGTTCTACGATCAAAAGTTATAGATAAATATCAGATGCTTTATTGTATTGGCGGTCATATTGAATTTTTTAATTAGGTGGTTAATGAATCATATTTTTATTGGTCACAATGGGTGTTTTGATGGACAGGCAAAAGAAATATAAGTAAATTAACAGATGAGTTTTAGTGTTTTGGTGGCCATTTTGATTTGTTGCGGGGTTTTTTTTCGAAATTGCTCAAGGGGTTTTCGTCTGGCACCCACCCGGTTCAAATTCAACAGAAAAACAAACTGGTCTAGAAACCTTTGAAAAACATGTATCTTATAAAACAAGGTCACATGGCGAGAATTCACTCTATTAAACACCTAATTTGGGGTCTGCAATTTCACCTGGCCTTTCCATGCTTTCACTAGCAAGTTAAATAAGTTCAACTCAGGCAGGGCGCCTTGTTCAGTCTGTCAGATTTTTTTGTTTTAGCATAATTTTGCAAAAATTTATAGGAGTTTTGTACAGGGAAGATTAAAACCACAAAGCAATTTAATCAAGGCTGTCGCTCTGAGCAGCACAACCACTGCACCTGAACACAACAGATGTTTATGGTTTAAACATAGACAACAGGATACCAGGGAGTGTACCATTTTTTAAATCTTTCTCTAGACAGGGTAGCCCCTTCAATGCTAAAGCATTCTGATTTCAATAAATGTCAATAACACAATACAGTGTGAAAAAGCAAGTTTGTCGGTTCCCGTGGTCGGTTCTTAGCAGACAGCCTTGATCAAGACTATGCGATTCTTGGCTTTCTAGGTTGGTGGGTGGTGGTGGCAGTTGTGGTTGTGGTGGGGTGGTGGTGTTGGTGGGATCCCACAGGAATCTTATCAACAAAAGACCCTAGCACGAGAAGTGTATGGGACAATAGATACAAATCAGCAACTTGTATTTAACAATATTTTTCTATTTCCCTACAGGCTTTCTTGTTTTCCTTGGAAAAATATTGATGTGGGAATTGTTCCAGTTTATTTTGACAGATATTTTCAATATCGCTGTAGTGTTTATTCTGACTGGAATCTGGATGTTGGCACTCATCATTATGCCACTATTGACTCAATTCCTGCTTGACATATATGGATGGAGAGGAACCTTAATCCTATTTAGTGGATATGTTTACATTTTTTCCACAAGTGTTGCCTCTGCTGAAAACGGGACCGATCCCAAAAATGGAAGAAGAGAAGACGAAGTACTTCTCCCATTCGGCTCGTAATTTTCTGCAGAGAAATTGCAAAATGCTCCTCGAAAGATGTTAAGTTTTCCAATGCTTACCAGTCTACCTTTCATTGCTCGAGTCATAGTACCTGGGTTTGTATGGGGATTTATCTTCAGCGGATGGGAATATATATGTGTCTTTCGCTCTGTCAAATGGCGCATCCATGAGGGAATCCTCTATTGTTTCAACTTGTGGTGGGATTGGTTGAAATTAAGTAGGATGTTCTGCCATTGTAAATAAGATATGCCCCTACACGCAAGTTATATACACATCATCGTTCAAATGGCCATTTCGTTGGTTTTTAGACAACACTATATGGCACAGTTTGGTAGGAATGAGTATAATTCGGTAAGTTTCGGTTGTGGAAAGGCGTTTGGACAGGAAACTCTTACCGTGCTATAAAGATTACTATGATGAAGATGAATACGTCAGTGGAATGGAATTGCCTGCTCATTCTCGCAACGGAGTTGGGGCTATTGTAAGCGGTTTTCTAACAGGTAAAACCTCGTCACTAAACTTTCTTTAGCATATTTCAGAATTTGTTAAATAATCTTAGCATACTGTTTCCACAAGGTAACTCAATAGAGCTGTTTTAGACTACAAGTACACAAATAAAATTGAAGATGAATGGAAAAATTAATATCATTGATGGTTTTGTTTTCGTTTCCATCAGTCTGCATATATGCAATTAGTTAAATCTGAAATGAAAATTGCCAGACTATTTAAACTGGCCTCATAGCTTTTCTTCATGACCGTATATCTAGTAGCATGTTATCATTTTGAAGAATTTTTGCTAAAAGTTGATCAGGACTTTATCTAATGTCCCATACACATTGAGACACACTATCCTACCTAAAGCTAAGTATCCTGTGGATTTGTTGCAATTATAGTCTGATGTTGTATTCCTGTCAGTAAACGCATATTGTCGCTGGTACCAATTTATTTGGAGGGGATTTGTTGAGATCAAAAACTAAAAACCGTGTAACACATGAAATGTTCCACTTTGTTCAACAGAATAAATGCTTGAACCCATTTTACATGAACTTTTTGTTTCGATGTGTAAAGGTTTCATATAAAATCCAATTGAATAGATTGTCGTAAAATCTGAGACACACTATCGATTCCTTTGTTTGGAGTCAATCAAAGAATGGATTAGTGTCTGAACATCGAGTGCTTGGGTTAGCCCTGGAGCTAGCACACTTGTAACACATCCCGTAGCAAAAGGTTGGAGTGATTTAATATGTTGAAGACTGACAGAAACCTCTGAAACGTGATCTTAAGTGCCGCAATGGTGTGCCGTTAAGGAAGGGGGGCCAAACAAAGTTTGTACAGGGGGGCCAATTGTAATTAGATCCAATCATTGAAAAACACACCATGGTATGTGTCTAACCATAAGGATTCAGAAGGTATAGTTTTTGTAATCTGTACAGCCTAAAGTTTCAGAGTTATAGGCCTAATGGTTATGGTTTATCACGTATTTCAGCAAGGCCCCAGTTGTTTGTGTAATGTTTTTGAGCAACTTGTTGACAATTCTCTTTATCGGTACCATATGCAGTGCACATGAAACCTAATGCCACCCCAAGCCTAAAAACAAAAAACAAAATAAAACACAAGAATGGTGCTGGAAACGTACTTTTAAATACCGGGGCTCTATTTCATGGAACAAACTTCCCCGTAGTGTTAAACATCCTCTCCCACCCTCAAAAATATTTTTAAAAAAAAAAAAAAAAAAAAAAAAATTCTTTATAATTTGTCACTAAATATTCCGGTTTTGCAAATTTAATGTGTAGCATTTTGAAATGAATCTTTTATATATTCTTCAGGAT
This sequence comes from Ophioderma brevispina, assembly GCA_023653785.1. Classification (NCBI taxonomy): domain Eukaryota; kingdom Metazoa; phylum Echinodermata; class Ophiuroidea; order Amphilepidida; family Ophiodermatidae; genus Ophioderma; species Ophioderma brevispina. Next base: position 32,694 of record JAMKCH010022313.1, on the reverse strand, counting down.
GTATCGGAAATTATCATCTATTTGTTGGCTTTATTGCCTACACATTTTTGGATACTATTGGCAATTTTATGGAATATTTTTGCAGATGTATTTCTGAAGTTATATTAGTCTGTATTTTTGAATTTATTGCCTACCCATCTTTTGATATACCGTGCAATTTTATGAATATCTTGTCAGATGTATTTCTGGTTCGTATTATACATTGTCTCTTGGCTTATAATTCTGTCATTTGTTTAAGTTATCTTACTTTAATAGTGCTTGGTGTACTATGTTAGTGATTGTATTTAAGGTCTTTTATAGCTTTTTAAATATTACAACTACAAGTATGTAATTTTCGCTTATCTTATTCCACATTGTATTTTCTCTAGTTGTGGATTTAGATGTATGATTTAATATTGAGATTTGTTGATTATTGTTGTAATTATGTATTTTATTGTATGGTCTTTGTACACTGGGCTCCATGGCGAGAACATGCTGAGCATGAATGGCCCCCAGGAAGGAAGGAATGAATAAATAAATAATAAATAAAAAAAACAGCAAAAAATCATAAGGGTCCCAATTTCAGTTGTACAGGGGTTTCAAATTTGAAAATTGCTCCGAGTGGGTAAAAAATGGTGCCAATTATTGGTGGAGTTCAATAGGATGTAAAATAAGGAATAGTTTGACTGTTCTTAACATGCTTCGTTTCCGAAGTAGGGGGCACAAAGGGTCAACGTCCATTGCATTCAATGGGGCTTGATATCGCTCCCCCCTACTTTCTTAAAGCAAGCTTTGAGGGGACACTCAAAACTATTCCTTAATTTACCTATGCAGCTCCACCAATAATTTTGTATTGAGATGTGTTACAAATGTGTGCTAGCTCCTGGGTTAGGTGAAGCAGAGGATTAGGTCACGTAAATCTTGTAGTTTGTGGACCAAGCTGTCATATTATTTCTGAAACAAGACGAATAACTGTAAACTCATATACACGCTTTTACTAATATTCCTTAGTGACCTAAACGAAACTTTGGTGATAAATTCTTATTTGTATCATGCATTGTCTTATGTTGAATGCTTCCGAGTTTGTTCGTCTGGTGTTTGTACAATATTTTCAATGCAGTTTGCCTTGTAATTTTTCTTCGTGAGAAAAGGAGGTTTTTTTTAATTATGGCTTAATCTGATCGTGACATCGAATTTCTATGTATTGATTGGTAAGCGTACAACCTCTCAGAAGGAATGGAATCGTCGAAACCCCCTAAAACTTTTTAATACCTGACAGGAATAAAAAAAATCCTACTATAGTAGTTTAATGGCTGCCACGAGTAGAAATATTTAACATCAAATAGAAGTCCAATTGAAACAAAATGATGACGCATAAATACCACTAACCTTTCTTATGCAGCCTAAAAATGATACAACCGAAAACGATTTTTTTAAAGATAAATCAAAGCATAATAGTCGTTTTAAGGCATCACTTTCAGAAAAAACAGGCTTTCCAATACTTTTTTTTCATCTCATTTGCCTTTTTGGCTGAGAGAAGAACTGTAAAGAATTATTAAACTTAAGTTTTTCACATTTTGACACCGATTTGAAAATTCAATGAAGGATTTTAAAAAAAACTTTAAAGATGCGAAAACAGTAATGGTGGAAATGATCATCAATAATTCTGGCTTTCAAAAAGAGTGTTCATATTCCGACATATGTGGTGGTAGAAGACAATAGGGTCGTAACATCAACCTCAATCTTAATTTGGAGGAGAGAGTTTTTTATTATCTTACTTCCACATTCATTTTTTTTATTGACTTACAATATTAATGTGAGGCATATTTTAAAATAATTTCTTTGGTTTGGGTGTTAATTTTAATTGGTAATTATATTCCGCTGGTATGATTGAACAGACCCAATTGTGTAATAAATTCATAGCCTATTTCATTGAAAGGTGCAATCAATATTTGCATTTGTTTTTATGAAAGAAAATAATTTATCTTGAACCTCTATTTTGACTATTAAAGCTTGTATGGAGAAAACTAGACTTCTTATGTTTACTTTTAACTGTGTATTGTTTCATTTTGCCAAGTTGTAATCTTTTGTGAGCTTCAGACAGCATTGCGCAGTACTCAAAAACATCTCTACCTAAGTGTCCAAACATCGATTTTGGGAATCGCACTAATGGATTTTATCTCTGATTGACAAACAGCAAATAAATCAAAAACACTATGGAACCAGTCGTTTTTCCTTCTAATGTGTATGCAAGTAAGAATGACTTATTCTGAAATTTCGATATTTACCCTTTTTTATGTACCATTATTTGAGACAGGCTGTAATACACGCATTTCTTGCTCACGTGGTAGCCGGTCGGCAGCTACACCAGTCTACCGCGACAGCTACTGCCAGACCACCCTGGGCTAATTGCGAGGCAGTACTGCAAGATAGGGCTTACAAAGTCACACGTTGTATTAGGTATACAGTGATTTGGCTACTGTTGTACCTACCCCAATGGCTAAACTGTAGTTGCCCACTAGGTGTAGAGAAGGTGGATGTTGTGTAGACAGTACCGGAGTAGACACGCACTACCACGTAGCTACTCCCCGGTAACCACGACGCCATTTTGAGAGTGGAATGAAAATTTCATGAAATGAGGGCGCTATACACGTGTTCTCTGTTTAGCTTTTTTGAACGTTTTCTAGGAAAATCATTAGAATTCAAATAGGGCATGATCAAAAAACCCCCATATCTCCTTGACAATAGGAAAATGCAAATATATATGCCAAAAATATCTAAAAAAACAAAATTGGCCACGAAAAAAATATCGGCGCGCGCTGGAAGCCGGGGTAACCACGTGCTATCAACGACTGGGAGACAGCGCGGTATGTTACACTATCCGTCTATGCGGCAAAAATACACGGAAACCTGGCTGGCGAGTGTACGTCTAGTGGGTAGCTAATCCATGTCTACTCGGTGTAGCTATGTGGTAACTACCATCGAGAAATTGGCGTTGTAACTAAAAATTGTCTATAATATTTCAGCGACCGTGTTACCTAATGATATTATTAAGAGTAGGACGCTGACGGCGGGGATTATGTTAAGTTTAATTGTCTCTGGCATGTTTAAACCTCGTAAATTTTTTAATTTACCACTAAAGTAGAACTATGGCCCATTGTATGGTCAATGGAAATTTGTAAAGAAGTGAAAGCTTGAGTTAGCTTTTCGCGGGCGTAGTTAATGATTATAAATCCGAGTTAGTTGACATTTTGAGTGAAAATATAGGCATCCACACGTAGACAACGATACATCGGCGACGAGCTATGAGTTATGTGTATAGAAAATAGAATCTGAAAGAGGAATGCTGTGCGGAAATACTCGGTGTTTCGGCAAAGACTTTGCCGTTCATGCGAAAATGTGCTAGACGGTTCAGATAGAAGTCCCATGATGCCAAAGAGGTATTACAATTTTGATTCCGTCATGCGCTGTATGAGTTGTGCCATGTAGCGCGTGACGGAATGAATGGGCAATACCTAATTTGCATCAGGGGAACTTCTATATGAAACGTCTACCGAAATGGAATATATACTTCATTACCCTGCCCATGACCCTGCCTCTCCTTCTCCAACGCATCAAACTGTCCAAAAATTCGAAAGATAATTCGACACTATAAGTGTTCGGAATGCAAATGATTTTCGATTTTACTCATAATAAACTAATTTCACTGCTCCTATGTACCATTTGTGATGGTATATTTAGTTGTCATCGAATTTGCTCTAAATTGGTAGAACCTATCTTGGCTGGAGAGACCAAAAACAAAATGTACTAGGACCGATTATTGAGGAACCAATGTTTTTGCTACCTGCTTAGATTCAAATATATCATATGTTTATTGTCTTGTGGAAATAGGACATTTTCCTTGGTAATTGGCACAAACAAGGGTGATGCTCAAATTCAAATTTTCTCATGTATTTTGAAATCCTGTGTTGCAAAGCCCCCCCACGTCGAATCGAATACTTGCAAGGATTTTGTAGCGTTGATCAAAGGGGACATTCCTTACATGCTTTTTGTGGGTGCGCACGTTGTAGTGTAAGAGCTGGTGTGTGTAAGGATGCATTAAAGGTGCTTGTCGATTATGTGTAGGGTGTTCTCTACTTTATATGAGAGCCTGGCACTTGCACATTCACCCCCATCAAGCACCGCGGGAAACAAACTTGCGGTTTTGATGGTAGACACAATAATGTTGCAAAGCCCTATTCAATACTGTGCTAATATTGATGGTTAACCACTAAAACGGCGGTTTTTTGTTTATATCTTGGGAATGAAATGGATTTGAGGGCTCAAATTTCAGGAGGCCAATGAGAAAAATACGAACCTTTCATCTGAATAATCAAAATCAATACTACTTCCGGATAATCAGGGGTTCCCAAGACGATCGGAACACGTCACCTTTAATTGCTTGTAATGATGCTCCCGTTCAGGATGTCTGGCGTTTGCAGGTTCTGGCATGCGAGTCTGCGGGGTACATGCGTATCTCACACATTCGCAAGAACTTGGGCAATATCTTGTTTGGATGTCTTTATTCTTTGGGTTCCTTTAACTTGTTTGAATTAAATTATCCTGCGCACAACTGATGATTTAATTAGGGGGTGTGTTATTGCACAAAAGTGCAAGTATGAATTTTACCCCCAGCCCAAAATATGGAGACACCCCTAACATAAAACTAACGTATCTTTAAACAAAATAAACCAATAACCCCCTGTACATACCCCCTAAAGATTTATACACTTAAAATAGATAAAAACCTGCTAAAGAAGACTGTAATTGTTAATTAGACTTGTGCTTTTTACTTGAGTAGTTGCGGTGAGCACAGTGAGTACGGTGAGCTCTGTGTGAAACCATTCAAGCATCACAATTGACAGCAGGTATTTTGTCCCAATATTGACTGATTTAAAGCTCCAAATTATTGAGAAAAAACATCAGTTAAACTCTTGGTTGAATTGTAGTTGTTATTACTTTGCTCTTCTATAAAAAGCAGTGTAAATGACAGCTGTAGGTCTGTCCATTATCTCATTATTCAGAGATTTATTGATATAAATAATTGTGAAAAAAAAAAAAAAAAAAAACAAGAACTTGGGCAATATCTTGTTTGGATGTCTTTATTCTTTGGGTTCCTTTAACTTGTTTGGATTAAATTATCCTGCGCACAACTGATGATTTAATTAGGGGGTGTGTTATTGCACAAAAGTGCAAGTATGAATTTTACCCCAGCCCAAAATATGGAGACACCCCTAACATAAAACACGTATCTTTAAAAAATAAACTAATAATCCCCCCTGTACATACCCCCTAAAGATTTATACACTTAAAATAGATAAAAACCTGCTAAAGAAGACTGTAATTGTTAATTAGACTTGTGCTTTTTACTTGAGTAGTTGCGGTGAGCACAGTGAGTACGGTGAGCTCTGTGTGAAACCATTCAAGCATCACAATTGACAGCAGGTATTTTGTCCCAATATTGACTGATTTAAAGCTCCAAATTATTGAGAAAAAACATCAGTTAAACTCTTGGTTGAATGTAGATTGTATTACTTTGCATTCTATAAAAACAGTGTAAAAACAGCTGTAGTATGGTGCTGTCCATTATATCATTATTCGAGATTATTGCAAAATAATTGTGTGCCACAAGTGGATTGGTATGTTTCTAAGAAGCCAATTGATCGTATTTTAAACAAGGTCACGAGCCACTGCAGATGCCCAACTATGTGGGGTTTAATTCAGTGTATTAATCTGTAGTTGTAAAAGAGTTATGTTTACCTAGATTGCTAGATCGGATTCTAGGTAACGTGTCAATTTGGGGTACAATTTGTTAGTGTAAGCTATATTATCTAACAATACATAAAGACAGCTAAAGCTAAAATTACTTGATATGCATTAGGATTTGATTCCTTTTTTTTTTTTGAATACGCTCAGACTGCATACATGCCGCTCCATTGCCCTAAATTCTGAAAATGGATGCAATTTTGACTTAGCCTATTTTTAAACATTCCACAAAAGCTTAAAAGACATGACATTTGTTTGGAAATAATATAACATGTCACAGATTGGCTGGAATTGACAATAAAAATGTTGTAAATTGTGGGTAAACAAACAACAATTCTGAAATCAGGAATAAAAATCCTGAAATCTATGTGATAGCATGTGTGATACTTGAGAATACTTATTTGCTAATGACAATTTAATGCATCGTTCACACTGCAAGGCTTCCGAATTTGGAAACCTTATTTCAAAACTTTCAGAGGGTATGTACAGGGGGGTTATAATAGTCTGATTTTAGTAAATTTATTAGTATTTTTTTCTAGTTTAATTAGATTGTCTCCATATTTTGAGCTGGGGGTTTAATGATTTTTAATTATCACACCCCCCTACTTTAATGGCACTGTTGGTGTCCTTTTCCATAAAGGAATGACTGCAGTATTAATAATAATAATAATAATAATAGCAGAGATTTATATAGCGCCTTATGCTATTGGCCTCTAAGCGCTTTCACTGTGGTCCAACCATACCATAAACCATTTAGCATCATTTCAAGGGATGCAGCAGATCGGGATCAGCGCTTTCCCTTATCAGCAAACATACATCGAGATAACCATCGCAGCCGGGATCAGCTTCCCAAATATCGCATGGGTAAATCGAGACAACTAAGCGGTTAATTTCTTGTCCAAGGAAATTACAAGATACCTGAATCTCACAGGGCTCGAACGCACGCCTATACGCATGGATGAGCATACACTGGAGTCGAGCGCTTACCTGATTGAGCTATCTTGTCCGCAAGACAATTAATTAATTTTAAGAAAACAACATTCTTTAGTGGACTCAGTTTTTCATAGGAGTTGACACGGTCGCTGAAATCTACTACAGCTACTATATGATGAATTGTACTAACCAAACAACAACCTAATCGGATAATCCATTAACATCTTAAACAATTTAATAGGAACTTGCGAATATGCTTTATATAATTAAGAAATAAAGGGTTTCCAGTGTCATTTATGGGCGAATAATGTGTCCGAGGTCAGAAAAACTAAATAATGGGCGAGGCGCAGCCGAGCCCATTATTTGAAAGTTTTTCTGGCCGAGGATACGTTATGAGCCCATACATGACACTGCAAACCCTTTATTTCTATTCTATTACCTAAAACAGCTTCATTTAATAAGAAAATGCATTGGCGACCGATTATTGCAGAATAATGGGCAGTAAACTGACCAATCAGAATGCTGCATTTTCAATAATGGGCAGCAGAGGTAATTAATAGAATGCGTATTACACGAAAACTTCTTTTGATATATTACAGGTTGGCTTTTTGACGTGACTGGAAGCTTTACACTTTCTTTTGACATACTAGCTGTTGTATCATTAATACCGGCCTGTTCACTCGGATTGGAAGAAATTTGGGCAGGAATCTCTAACAGCCGCACTTAAAGGTGGTTGTTCCGATTTATGTGCATTGTGTTCTCTACTTGATATGAGAGCCTGGCACTTGCACATACACCCCATCAAGTACCGTGGGAAACAAACGTGCAGTTTTGATGGTAGACGCAATAATGCATGCTGCAAAGCCCTATTCAATACTGTGCTATTAAAAGTGGTTAACCACTAAAACGGCGTTTTTTTTGTTTATATCTTGGGAATGAAATGAACTCGAGGGCTCAAATTTCAGGACGACAATGAGAAAAATACGGCCTTTCATCTGATATCAAAATCGATACTACTTCCGGGTAAATCAGGGGGTCCCAAAGACGATCGGAACACGCACCTTTAACTAAATAAAGGAATCTCCGCTTTCCTGACTCCCGTCCACAACACGTGACACTTCCTAACTTCTGCTGGAGTTAAATTATGGACAAATCCGCGGACAGTGTTTTTCGTAAATTGGGGAACCATGCGTTTGTATTTTACATCAATAAGATGCCCAGACATAGTGTGGCCCATAATACCAATTTAGCCTTATTCACCGTGTTCTCTCTAATTCGCGAGCTCAAAAAGCGAAAATAGTTTATTACCTGAAAGAGAATCATAAACATACCGTATATCGGGAGGCTCCGTACTCCGATGACAGGCAACTGAAGACAACAAATAAGAGTGCTAGAAACAGAGTCCTAAACAGAGCGTACTTCTGCACGTGGAGGGTCTAAATCTTACTTATCTACGTGATCAAAAAAAATTGTGCAAGGATAAAGATGATCTTGACATTAATGCAATCATTATAATAGGTATTTGGGTGTTGTTTTTATAAAAACACATCTCATATAATTCCAAATGTGAAAAAAATGAAAGAAAATCGATTATAAAATAAGCCCGATATGACCAATTGTGTACCCACACTTTTTTTCGCCATGTATGGGATTTACCCACAAAAATTGTGTTTGTCGAGAAGGTATTTACAATATCAATATCATGATTGCTTTGTCAACTTAATGAATACATTTTCTTTATTATTTCAACTACGGTTAATTAATCTATTTTATACCAATGTACCAACTGATATGACGAATTCAAACACCAAGTATCTGGTGCAGAGCAAGAAAACAAGATCTTCCCATTGTTTAGGCTATTGCAAAGAGTTTTGTTCATTATTGGCATAGCTTTTGTATTTATACCTGAATTACAGTAGCAGTGTTGAAACCCTTTTCATTTACACATCAAGATTAATTGGGTGAGATTTTGTGTGAAATCTTTTGAAGATAATGAAGGAGATCATGGCATTCATATCAATTAACAAATAGCATGGGTCATCATTCTTTCATAACGCTATGCCCAGGAATCGTACATTAACGTATCTTGCTTAACTGTACACATCCAATTGGGAAGGTAGGAGGAGGAAAAAAAGAGGTGTGCTTCAAAAATTAGTTATATCTGCTATTTTTTTAATCGTTTATTTCATTTTTTTCAACATTTGGAAGTATATTAGATTGGCTTATTAAAAACACAACAAATCTATGATTCGGTGATTTCATCAAGGTCAAGTTCATCTGCAATCGTTGCAACAATTTTTTTGATGCACGTGAAAAGGAGCCAATTTATGTGGTAAAAAACATAATGAAAACATGACTTCTGCAAGTGTGATGAAAAACTAGTAAACCTAGAAAAGATATAAAACTTCATTTACAACTGAAGAATCTGAACAAACTTTCTTGAGTTTTACATTGTCCCTAAAATTAACATGCGGTCTGGTGGCTGTCGGAAAAAGGATCAGTGACCATCACCTCATGATGTTCCATCGAAAATCGCGAGACAGCACCAACATAGTTCAGTAGTATACCCCAGGTTATCGTTAGAACTATTATTTATTCATAAAATTATTTATGCCCAAACGCGTAGAAAATAGTTTCTAACGAGCTTCCCTATTAACCTGAAAGAGAAACATATTATTATAATCGTATATCGGGGCCCGTACTCCCGATGACAGATAGAGAGCCAACTGCTGCCTCCCGCTCAGGAATAAGAACGGGAGCGGAAAATGTGTAAAAATGTCAAAACTAATTTCGTAAAAAACAAGCACCAAGTCAAGAAATGGAGCCCCCATTACAGATTTCGCTAGGGAATCGAATAAAAGCAGTGTTTACCCTTACTACGCGTATTGTGACACCTCGTTTGTGGCATCGGCTGCACACACTACCGGATCAAAACCTACACGCGTAGCCCGATGATTTGTAAAACCCCCGAATGACAAAAATCATAACGGTTATTTGCCGTAATTCACATGCACGATTTAAATCTCAATTTCGTCCCCAAACACGTATATTCAAAAATCAATTTGTTAACAGTAGTGAAAAAATAACTGGACAACTATATATCAACAAATAGAGACCAAAATGGATTTTTATCGATTACATTTCGAAGCATTTATTTAGTTACTCATTTCAAAAAGTGAAAAGTAAAATTTGTTACTCAACATGTTGAACGATAAAATTGGTCAAGGTTCTATGAACAGATTTCTATTAAATTTTGTTATGCTATTGAACGGAACTCATCTAAGAAATAGTTAAAATCGCTCATGGAACCTCTTTCGTTCAGTAGAAATTGGAAATTACATGCTATTTTAAGGGCACAGAGATGACGAAAAAGCAGTTGTTTGACCGATTCGAACACACTCGCGTGGACTGCGTGAAGTCATCGCAAATAGCAACGCTTGCGCAATTGTCAACTATGCGCTGGACTACAGAGTAGCTGCTGCGTGTACGCAGTGTGGTCGTCACACACGGTTCTATTTTAGGTCGTGTTGCTGAGCGGTGTAATTCAAACCAAACATGTTTTGAAATCGAACTCAGTGATGTAGGGCCGAATTGAATGTAGGTTGTGTCTGAGGCACATTTCCGACCAAATTTGAGTAGCGTTATATGTGTCTGGCAAGAAAAACAGGTTAAAAATAAAAATATCAGGCGCGGATCCCGGGAGGGGCGGAGGGGGCGCGCGCCTCCCGTTAATTCTGCAAATTCTTGCAAAATCAGCCAATTTTTAGCTAACTCCGCCATTGAATATGGTCAACTGTTGAGTGTCCGCGGTGGAACTAGGCCTAAATATGGGTCTAATAATCTCCTTTGCTTTAGGACTCAAAAGGGGAAAATCAACAAGTTTGTTCATCGGTAAGCCGCGCACAAATTTTGAAGCAGTTACTTTCAACAGTCATATTTTTTTATTTCATGAATTGGAGAAAATTTGAGTTTCTTGAGTATCGTTTACAATAGGGGCCTAATGCCTCTTGTTTAAAAAATGCATAATCAGAGATCGTAGGTCCAAGCTATTTTTGTTTTTAAATATTTTGCGACTGTCTTAACTGAGGTCTTAATTAACATAGCTTACATTTGGCATGTTTTGAGGCTCTCTTGGGGGAAAACTTTAAATTTTAAAAATAAATAAATAAAAACATTTCGCATTGAAATTTGGTAGCGGAAATTGTAGAAGGTACTGGGTTATTGTTTCATTGTTTTTTTGAAGGTTCTTGATTTTGGTTTGCTTTTGGGGTGTTGCTTTTTTTGTTTGCCTTTGGGGTTGCTGTGTTTTGTTTTCGGGTACTTGACATTTGTTTTATTGTTTTGTTTGTGTGTGGTGCCTTATCATGACAGTCATTCTTTAAAGTTTATTTCCATTTCGGAAATTTGAAAAGCAAAACTATGCTGCGGGTTGTTACCCTAGACTTTATCGTAATTCGTTGTACACGGGCGCACAGATATCTGTGACTTTGCACATCTCCAATAAGTCTGCGCAAAATTCCATTGAACTCTGCCAGCGTGAACTGCATTGAAATCACACGCACCGGAGTTCACTGCTCGGCTGCGCTAATCAAATGACGAGTGGAATACTACATTACGCGCTCAAGCCTGATTTGATCGGTTATAGTGGTGGGGAATAGGGCTAGTATTGTTGAAGTAATGACACATGACGAAACCAGCCAATTATTTAAAAATTACAGTAATCCCTGTTGACAATCATACTTTTTAACCGATGGAAACAATGTGCAATCATCTCTCCTCTGCATGACTAATTCTCCTTCTCTATAGGGTATTCCAGCTCCCTAAGCACAAATGGTACTAAAATGGACGTAACACCAGAACACGACGCCGTATGCATTTTTCCAAGCTATGCACACTGTTTGATCGGTCTTTTATCTTTGTGGTTTTAATATCATGAGTACGAGTCAAAAATATTCCATTGTATATACACATTGTTATATACACATTTAAAGTTTATGGAAAACTTAAAAAGTTAGGCTACAAATTACCTCTGGATGTTTTTCATCATATCAATGTCCAATATCTCTGGATTGCAAAACCAAATCGGATGATTGTAACGGTATTCAAAAGCACGATTCATTTGTGATATTGACGTAAATAATACGTCACTATTTTATTTCTCTTACCTCTTAACGAGGGCCGCTTTTACCTGTAACTATTTTATGGTTGATTTACCCTGTATAACAAAGATTTCTATATTTGGCATATTTTGGCGGCCACTTGGCCACTACCAGGCTTTAGCTATATTGGACTTAGAAATCATTATTTATATAATAGTTTATGGCTCTAGCACAGTTTGTGACTGTTAAAGCTTATTTATAGGAGTTTTGTATTATTTAGAATTATTGCAGCAATGTACATATTGATTACTTCAGTGTCTGAGATTTCTTCACTGCTGAATTTGGTTGGTTTAACACACTTATTCGCACATTAGCATAATCCATTGATTGGTTTACGGCGGTCCGGTAAATATTTCCCGGTTTTGTAGGAAGTGTCACACACTGGGAAAGATATGATCTAAATTATACTGCGCGAGAGATAAAAACGTATCAGTGCGCTCATAGAGAATGTGTTGTATTGGAAATTAAACCTCAAATATCTCCGAAAAACAAAGGGGTTCTATGAATTTTTGGCCCATCAGAGGGTCCGTTACTTTTTGTTTTGAAATATGCTATCTTAGTTGGCGGTCTGAACTATTAGAACCTAGCAGAAAATCGAACATTTTATTGGGGGGGTACTCGGTCCACAAAACACGAAAAGTGAAACCACGCAATCGACAGAGCGTATCCATTTTTCCCACGTGTCGTTCGATATTTTTCCAGTAGTCTTGAGAAAATTTTCAAACACTGGTTTCAATTTACGCCAACTTTTTTTTCAATTTTAGGAAACCAGGAGTACGTACTTACCGGACCGCCGTAATCCTCAGGAACCATTCAGCGTGACCAGTGACCACGCAAATGGATACCTATTCCACCCATATTGTTAATATCCGAACAAAACTTGTTTTTCAATTTAGTCTTATCTATGGATTTTTTTAACATACAGAAATGTCATATGAAAATTGTTTTTTGTGTTAATTTATTTTCGTTGGATACCGAATGGAGAAATGTGTTTTTTTGGGGCTTATTTTTTCTGTCAGAACTTCCATTTTTGTTTAAAATATTATTTTTCAATACTATCACGTGTGTTTTTTACTAAAATTACCCAACCCACCCATTATAGCAACATCACACCCCCCACATTGTTCTACCTTAAAAGAACATATCAATCTTGCCCTGATATATGGTATATGTCTAAGCAGGCTGTTACAAGCATCCACCAGTCTTCAGTTCTTCCTAATTTGTACGGAGGCCACCAAGCCAAATATTCTCCAGTACTATCAACAGGTATAGATTCCAGCATTCACAGCTCTCACTGTCGCTCCACCAATAACTTATCTCATCAGTTGAGAAATTTGGAAATATATTTATTTAAGAGGTGGGTTTAACCGTGGGAGTTGGGGCAAAACATGGTGGGAAAAAAAAAAAGAGATAATGCATTGTAATAATTTCGGCGACTGTAATCTACTTAAAGAGCATGAGATTTTCCAGACGAAGCGCCCTCAAAAAAAAAAATTTCTTTTTCGACCCGGTTTTTTTATATTTGGTATGTTTACCATTAATAGATCACAATTAGTAATAAGCCGAAGTAGTACGTCTACGCCGTTTATGTATAAAGAGATGATTTAGTTTTTTTTCTGTCGTGGTGCACAAGAAAAATCAAAGCATTGTTTCCTATAGACCAATCGACCAGCCAAATGAATGGTGTCAGAATTGACCGCCCTTACTGGGGGGTGGGGGGCAATCAACCCAAACTACCCAATCTTTTGTCGTCCTGTACCACGCTTGATTAAGGATAATTCAAATGCTACACTTATCTGCACATTTGGGTGAATTCATTCAAGCAGGATGCACCCCGCTATGGCTGCAGTGAGGTGTTGGAATGTGAAAAAAATCGGAATTCGTTTATAGATGATGTTACCATGTGACGTCAACGCCGGCCAACGAACAAAGCACCTGCCCCGGCAGTATGCGTAGCACTCAGGATCTGTGCTTTTAAAATTCGCGCTCAACCAGGCGAGATAAGGCTATTGGATACTGTAGCTGTATGTGCATATTCTTCGCATCTCTAACATGTCAGAAGACCAGTTAGACGTTCATATAGACATCCCATTGATGGAAATGAGGTATTGCCGCTGGTATACTTTGTGCAGTAGTGCTGGGCGGAATGAATGGCAATACGCATTTGCCTCAATGGATTCTATATAACTCTACCTAGACCAGGTGCTTGTTTTTGTAAACATTGGTGTCGCCTCATCTATAGGGACGGATTAAGGATAGCAGGGGCAAGTTCAAAACAAGTTTTGGCGGTTTTCCTTTTGTACTTGTTTGTCCATAAACCTTGGAAACGTTCTTGTGAAGCATGTGGTGTGCAGAGGTACTAAACAATATGGCGGTTATCTTTCCATTTGGAAAAAATTCAACAGCTGATATTTAAGGGGAATTTCTTGATCCACAGCCTCGTCCCCCCCCCCCCCGACTTACCTCAAAAAGTTTAGATTCTTAATCATCTGAACCGTTGCCTAAGTAATCGACGTGGCCCTAATCTTACGTGCAAATTCGGTCGTATCTGTAGGAAATTCACAATTTTGTATTTTCTGTCCTTAAACGGACAGAAATTACAGCCCAGTGGCCTATGGACCGTGGGAAACAAGAATTGGCTCATAAACAAAACTGCAAGATCGGGACCAACTATATTTCGCGATAAGCTTTTTCTAAAGGATTCTAGTGAAAATTAATAAAACAGAAGGGTGCTGGAATTACACGAAACTGGCCTTAAGGGTTTTTAAAATATGGTTTATGAGTATAGCAATGACTCGATTTATTTCAGCTTAAGGTGTGTTCATAATATTTAGATAGTTTTACCGACAACTAGATGTTATTTAAAAATAGCGATTGTGTTTTTTATGTTTTATTGTTTCCTCACGCTAGGATATTTAGTAAAATTTACTCTAAAAAATAATTATAGCGAAATACTTGACTTGACTTTGGAACTTTACCTGGCATAGGACGGGCGTCCCTTTGCTCTCTCATTAGTAATTCTCCTCCATTCTGGTCTGCCTTTGCAATAGAAGATTCGGCATTTTGGAGTCCAAGTCTGTGTCCCTTGGGGATCTGGTCCTTCCATCTGCTGGTTTGGGGCAACTTGGCTTCCTACGCTTGTTAAAGTCTTGCGTATAGGCTGGTATGGTAACTTGTGTTCCGGCATCCTGATGACATGTCAAAACCACTTCAGCCGTCTCCTGGTGACTGCATTCATGATGGTGCATGTGATGTTCAGTCGCTGTCTAATTTCATCATTTCTAATTTTGTCCAGGTTCACTCCTAGGATGGACCGGAGACATCTCATCCAAGCTTTCCTAGTTTTTGGCAGTCTGCTGCGCAATAACCCCAGGACTCTGCTCCATAGGTTGCAATGGGGAGTATAAGAAATACTGGTATATTCTTCCTTTGATCGTATCTTGTGAAGTCATGATTGCTCCAGATGGTAGTCCTGACTATACCGAATGCCATGCTGCAGTCTGGTCCGCCCCTTGTGTCCTCCTTAAAACCGAAGGCAACATTACTTCCAAAAAGACAAAATGCATTTACTTTGGTCTAGGTGTCTGTTTAATGGTGATGTCCTCTTGGGTCATCGGACATGGACTTGCATTTAGAGGGGTTGATCTTCATTCCCCATTTGGCGCCGGCTTTTTCCCCAGATTCTTCTGTGTATAGCTGTAATTTCAAGACCATTTACAGCAGGTTTGTGTCCATCGGCATAACGAATGTTGGTGATTTTCATCTCTCCCCATTTTGGATTCCGGAGCCTATGTTTTGAACTCCTCTCATTACAATTTCTAAGAAGAGATTGGAGAGGCATGGAGATAGAACGCATACCTGTCTCACACCAACGAAGACTCGAAACCAGTCAGTGAGTTTTCCATTCACACTAACTGAGAATATGGGCTCATAAATCTTTTCAATTAGGTGTACAAGCTTGCTGTCTACTCCAATTATTAAGCATTTTCAGAGTGCCTCTCTCCAAATGTATCAAATGCTGCCTTAAAATCTACAAAGTTCCAGGGTAATGTAACGGAATGCGTCTTTCTTTGGCCTTCTCGAGCACGTGGCGACACAATATAACGACAGATTTTCGTAGTACATCTGAGCTTCTAATCCACATTGGTCCTCTCCAAGGTAGTCATATATGGTTGTCCTGGATACGGTTAGGATCATCTACAGAATACTTCCCTGGGATGGACAGTAAGGCAATTGCTCTATAGTGGCAGGATCTAGTTTCTCACCTTCTTGTACACTGGAGTATTCAGTCCCTTGCTCCAGTCTCTGGAATTTTGCCCCTTCTACCAAGCATGTTGATTATTTTCAACAGTAGCGGTCTCATAGCTGGGCCACCTGCTTCAGGGTTTCACGGATTTATCCACATCCACATTGTCTCTGTATATTTTCACTTTATTAAGGCTCTTTACTTCTGTATTGCGAAAGGATGCCGTGTTGAGTTAGAATGGCCGGTTCGGGGATTGGAGTGAAGACTCTCATCTCTCGGAATTCGTGTTGAGATGTTTGATGAAGTGTTCTTCCCAGCACTTTCATTACTTTTATCTGGAGCAGTTTTTAGGGAGCCATGTTGTCTTTGGCTAAGATGCTGGCAGTGAGCTCTTCAATCGCTAGTCTAACGGACCACACTTGAAGAGTTCATGGCTGTTGTTCCTCGCATGTGCATCTGCCATCTTTTAACTTCCTTTTCGAGCAGCTTCTTCTTCCAGCGCTCACTTGATATTTGACCGCCTTGTTTCAGTTGGAGTAGTTGGAATTAGGAGATTGTTGCAGTTGGGTTTGTTCATCATTGGATCCTTCGTTGTCATTCTTTGATTGACATGCCTTTAATACATCAACATTTTATTATTCGATATTGATTATTTAATTTGACTGCAGGTTAACATGCTCCCATACATTACATACAGCTGAGGTAGAAACGAATCTTAGAAAACAATACAGGAGCAAGGTATACCGTGTGAGTCCAAAAAAAAGGTTTACACTTTTAATCTGCAAGTCTCTCAAAAGTGGTGGGACATATCACAATTTTTTTGAAGATATTATTAACTACAAGATCTGTTTATACTTCATGAAAACGGGCGTTCAAAACAAAAGCTAAATAACAAAAATGGCGGGCCATAATGCGAAAAAATGGTCAAAACCCAATTTGCACCACACGTAAGTCTATGGGACAACCATTATGTTTAACAGAAATCACTACCATTGCGTGAACTTGATGTCTACTCACTTACAAACTACTGAACCCCTTCAAGTTGTTGTTAAGGCGTTTACGTTTGAAAATGAATGAGAGAATATCTCAACCGTGAAACTGAATTGACATGCCTAGTACATAATAATTAAGTTGATTTCAAATGGGAGCATTTTAAATGAAAGATACATGAGTTTTTCTGGCCATGACTGATCGAGACTTGCTTGTACGATTTTCGAAGTTTGCTGGTTTGGGACAAGATTCATAAAGAACAAAATATTGCCCCGTTTTATTTTAAATTTATAAGAGAAACTTGAAACAATTTGGAGGTGTCTTAATTCTTACCTTTGTGTTTATTATAAATACCAAGTCCCATGACGGGGTGCATTGTTCAAGTATGTGTATCAATCTTGGATTAATAATTCGGAACCACCAATGAGTGCCATAGACATACGTGTATGCAAGGGTTTTTGACTTTTTCTCGAGATGGCGGCCATTTTGTCATTTCAGCTTTGTTTTCAACGCCGTTTTCACCAGGTTCCAACAAGATATTGTAGTTAATAAAATACTTCAAACTAATGTTGATTATGTCTACCCATACTTTTGAGCAATTGCAGATGAAAAAGTGTAACCTTTTTTTGGACCACTCTGTATATGTGTGTGCTTTTAGCATAGCCAAAAAGCATAGTGCACAATGGATGACGGCAGTGAGTTGCTGTCTCCAACTAGCAGTCAGTAAAAATAATGCTATTAATTAAATAACAAAGTGATATAGTATGGATTAAGTTGATGAATTGATTTTAGAAAAGACACACACTTTGTTTGTGCACACTCCCGGGGGTGGAGGTGACACGGTGGATAAAATCGACTATAGATGGAGATAAATTGCACTCAGCCGGGCGACAACTATCATTAAACATTCAAACAATTTAATGGAACTTTCGAATATGCTAAATGTATTTTAATGGTTTTTAAATATGTTACATATGAAACGTTTTTTTGATAATTGCAGGTTTGTTATTTGGACCTGACTGGACGCTTTACACTTTCTTTTGACATACTAGCTGCGGTATCTTTGGTGCCAGCCTTGCCCTGATCCCATTCACGACTTCGTAAATTCCCGGGTTTAAAAAAAGGGGGGGGGGGGTAACCCGTCAACTTTGGTGACTCGATGCCGCTTTAACTTAGACAACATTCTTAAAAAATGAGTTGGCGGTGCTGTATATCATATTGTTAATATGATTCTCTAGTTTTCGGAAAAGTATGTCATTTCACCCTGGTGCCATGGTAACGGAGAAAAACCTGTGATTGGCTTAAACACGGGAACAAACAAAACTGCTTAGCGAAACCTCGCAATCGCACCTACTTGGTCGGAGATACATGGAAAAAAACAAAAACGCACAAAACCACGAAGCCGATACCTCGCATGGGTGACTGTTAACCGGACAATAATCATCATTCAATGTGGAAAATCAAAGTAAAAAATCTACCTGCAATTCACATGATCATATAATATTTTGTTCAAGTGACATTTGTTTCATTTGCAAGTTGCAAGTTAGCGAAAAGAGATACAGATCGATACAATAGCTAAAACAGCAAAAATCAATAATAGCATGATAGGTCAATTTTCAGTTGTACAGGGGGCATAATTTTTAAGTTGACTCGTTTGGATTAAAAAATGGTGAAATTATTGGTGTAGTCATAGGATTACAATAAGGAATAGTTTTGACTGTCTAAATGCTTAGTTTCCGATGTAGGGGCACAGAAGGTCAAACTCAATGGCATCAATGGGGCTTGATCTTGTACCCCCCTACTTTCGTAAGGAAGCATTGAGACACTCAAAAAACTATTCCTAAAGACACTATCAGTGATTTTGATAAAAAGCAATCGAAAAATCATTCAAAATCAGATTTCTGAATGTATGTAACAAGTACAGGTCTCTAACATGCACTGCAAATGCTAAGACCAGAAGCAAACATAATAAGGACAGAATTCAGAGATTTTAGTAATTACTGTCCGAACGGACACTTACGACAAACGTAATTGAATGGGAATTC
This sequence comes from Ophioderma brevispina, assembly GCA_023653785.1. Taxonomy (NCBI): domain Eukaryota; kingdom Metazoa; phylum Echinodermata; class Ophiuroidea; order Amphilepidida; family Ophiodermatidae; genus Ophioderma; species Ophioderma brevispina. The sequence goes on along the minus strand of JAMKCH010022313.1, from coordinate 13,537 downwards.
GTATCTTGGAACACTGCCGTTTGCTTACTTTTCTGTCAATTCACAATGGAAAAGGTAACTTATGAGAATTCTATAGACTTATCCTTCACTTTGTGAAGCTATTCCTGCAAATTTCAAATATTTTGCAAATCACTGATAGGGTCTTTAATCATCCTATGAGCTCACCAATAATTGCACCATTTTTACCAAATCGAAGAAATTTTAAAATTTGCACCACTTAACCCAACGAAAATGACCCTGCTCTTATGATTTTGCTGTTTTAGCCTATAAATCTGAAAAACTTCCGGCTGTCATATTACAAACTATACCTTTTCTGAAATCCTATGGTTAGACACATAACATGGTGTGCTTTTCAATGATTGGATCAATTTACAAATTTGACGCCCTGCTACAAACTTTGTTTTGGCCCCCTCTCCTTAAGGCACCAACCTTTGCGCCACTTAAGAATCACGTTCATGGGTCCCTGTAAGTCTGTCAAATAGTAATCACTCAAACTTTTGTATTGAGATGTGTTACAAATGTGTGCTAGCTCACGGGTTATTTTCTTGTGGTGAGGAAGTGATGTTGGAGTCCAAAACGGATCACCGTATTCGATTCTTGCCATTTTTGTCGGCAAGATGCGTACAAACTAACCAAAAACCGGATTAGAAACTTTTACACGGCTGCAGATGGCGTTATCGGTGTCAAAATTATAATCCAAATATCTTCACGGTGTATTTACCTGCCGTTGGTATTAGCCCTATGAGCTGGGCATCTCGATTCCTTTCAGATGTCATCTACAAGCTCATAGCATGAATACAGGTCCTGCGATCAATCATTTCCTTGCCAAGCCCGCATCAGACTGGCACTACATTTTTTTACTCCGTACTGTCAGTCGGCATATCCGTCAAAAGGCAAAAATTCATCTCTTACACCAGCTCAATATGTACACTCAGAATAGTTTGTACGACAGTTTTTTAAGCTGGGAAGAGGGGTCCGGGCAGTGTCATGAACTAGGCCCGCTCTGCCAGGCAATAGGTCCTTTTGGATCAATTCTTGAAGCTAGATTGAATTTATGGCCTCCACTTTTAAACAATCAGATGAAGGGATCTATTATGCGGTCTATAAAGGGAACTCCACATTCTTGAAAAATATATTTTAACTTAAAGGGCGAGGCCCTGATTTAAGTCGATTAGTTTTTATCTTGATGGAATGGGCCTCACACCAAAACCCCATCTGATAAAGTTCCCGCCGATATCAACCCGTTTTGATGTGAGAGATAAAAACGTGATTTTCAATCCCTAATAATTGCTTGTGTAAAAATTAATATTGTCGACAAAAAGGGCACCTTTCGCTCAATAAACATCCAAAACCCAAACAGTCCGTTAGCTCGAAGATTTCACCGGGTAAGGCGAAAAATAGTAGCTTTCTTCTGATACCAAAATTTTGACCACTTCCGGAAAATCTGGGTCTCTGGGGACGAGGATAATAGCGCGGGCCATGGACCTTCAGGGAGATATGTAAATCTGGAAATATGAAGACATTTAAAGTTTGATATTCTGTGTTTCGATAGAATAACGGATGAAAAACAATAATGATAGCGATTATTATTGTTACTATCCTCTGCGTTTTAATGTTGTAACAAGCCTATTAAGTACCAAAATTACGAAACTATGCTCAGATTATGTGAACACATTATGAAAAATGTATGGTAACATGTAAAAATGTTCAAATAAAAGTGTTAGTGAAAGAAATTTTAACTGTTAGAAAAACCGCTTACAATAGACGCAACACCATGTGCGAAATTAATGATCCATTTAATTCCACTGACGTATTCATCTTCATCAGTAGTATCTGTTATATGCAATGTATAGTTTTCCGGTCCAAGCATGCCAATACCAGTACCGAAAATTACCGGGGAAATTTATACTAATTCCTACCAAACTGTTTGATAGTGTCGTTATAACCATTGAATGGCATCTGAACGATGACAATGTATATTACTCGTGTGTGGTCATAATCTTATTTATTAATGGCAAAACAATCCTAATTAATGTCAACCCAATCCCACCACATTGACACTATAGAGGATTCCTCATGGATGCGCCCTTTGTCAGAGCAAAAGACACAATATATATAATTCACCCATCCTCTGAAGATAAATCCCCATACAAACCCAGGTACGATGACTCGAGCAATAAAAGGTAGACTGGTAAGCATCGGAAAACTAAACATCTTTCTGATATTTTTTTTGCAATTTTTCTGGAGGAACATTACTAACCGGATGGTAAGCAGTGCTTCGCTTCTTCCATTTCTTCCTTTTTTTGGTCGGTCTCCATTTTCGCAGAGCACCACATAGATAAATGCAAACAAATGCCACGGAGATTAAGGTCCCTCTCCATCCATATATGCCAAGCAGGAATTGAGTCAATAGTGGGCAATAATTATGATGTCAAATCCCAGATTCAGTAGAATAAACGCCCTCATCGATATTGTAATCCTAAAATAGGCTGGATTAATTCCCAGACAATATTTTTTCCACAAGAAACAAGAAACCGTAGTGCACTATAAAGTATATTTATAATGAAGAGAATAAAGGAACTGTTTTTTGTAATACCTGATTTGCGTCCATTTGCTCACATAACACAGGCGATAACAAGTAACAACGAGTCGAAGCGAGTTTTTAAACTATAAAAATATTGGTGTCGCGTGGTATATAAAATAGATACATGACAGCGACGAAAATTCTCCTTTAATTATCATTCTTAAGAACATTTCAAGCTAATTATTTAATAGTACAAATTTCTGTTTTATCCTTGAACTACCCAAATTAGCAATAAATCCCCTTATTAATTCTGCTTTGAATTGGATCGAGCAGTCGGTGTTCGTTGTAAATCTTCAGTTTGATTGACTTTTAATACTCATTTCTCCCATTTTTCAAATTTTGCCTCCACGCCGTAGCATCGCTCTATTCCCTCCTTCCAACTTCGCCGATCAAATGCCAATCCTCCATCCTCACCCAACCCTCCGACTCTCTTCCTCCTCCACTCCACTTAATTGCTTCTTCCGTGTCTTCTTTGGTCGTCCCCCTCCGCCCTTCACCAAAAACCGCCCACCTCGAACTCACAATCTCTTCTTAACACATGCTCGTCATCCTTCCTCAGCAACGTCCCATACCAACGTACACTATTTCACCTTCCCCAAACGGTCCACTGCTTCTTTTCAAACCCAAATCTGCATCAAGTCTTCATTGCTCTCGTCATTGCTCTCTCATCTGTCCTTCTAAAGATCCCCATCTCAGTTTCGCTCAGACACCACCAATCTCACACAACTCTATACAACCCCAGTCTTTCAATCCTTCAAACGAAAATCTTTTCCAGGTGCATTTCTTCTCCACATTCCTAAACTTCTCCCCCCATACCTCACTCTAGGTCTCCAGCCGCCTCGCATCCACCCCCCCACTCACCCTGGCCCCAGATACATAACTACCTTCACGATTTCCATCTCATCACACAACTTTTTCCTTTCCCCCTGTTTCGCACGTGTTCCCCGGTGTCACTTTTGAACAAAGAAACTAAAGGCGCTCTACCACCTTATCTGGTCCAGATATTTTTCAAGCCTCTTACAGATAAAGATTTAATATCAGATATGGTCCCAGAAACGTGGGACTTACAACAGACTTATTTTAGGGGACTGTATGTACACGTGAAGTCCTAAAATTTGGTCTGCATACCCTGTTGGCAGATCTACAACACGATTCTCTTCAGGGTAAAGGTCACCTTCCTGGGGTTGACACCTAATCTAACCAAAAATTGGGTCAACAATATGTCAACAAGAATCAACACCATGCACATGAATTTGAATTTCAACACCTTTTGGCACAGTCTTAGTGGTCCCCAATTAAGTGACTTTAAATTGCTAACCTCTACACCAAAATCATCTCAACAGCATGTCTCTAGCCAAACATCTTCTGTGGTGTACTGTGATGCAAGTACTCAAACTCATGACCCTCCCGTAACCTCTGATGGACTCCACAACTAATGTTGCAGATACAGTTAACGTGCAATGTTATTTCTCAGAGGCATCAGCACACAGTACAACAGCCATTCTTGCCTGTAGTTCTCAACAAACAATGAAGTGAAGTATGTGCCTACAATTCCAACCAGTAAAACACCATTAGTGGCTTGAATTGGAAGTAATCATCACCATCATCTGACTCAAGTAATGTCACAACAGTTCAGCCCAATTCATGTAGACCAAAACCACGCACCAAGTGCGACCAATTCCAAAAAACCCAGAACCAAGTTTCCAACTCCAACTGCCACAGACCAATTCCTACAAATTCCCAGGTTTCAACCTAAACGTGTTAAAAACACCCCCACTGTACTGATAATAGGAGACTCTATCCCCAAACATCTGTAGGGAGACGCATGTCCAGGACCTACAGAGTACTAAACAGGTGCATCCCTGGATCTAATCTAGGACATTTGATTAAAACGGCCCAATATTCAGCGAGGAAGAACGGCCTACTGCAGTCATTCATACATTGTGGAACCAACAACATCAAATGGACTCTTTCCTGCTGAAATGTTTGATTTTGCTACAAACCCTTGTAACTGTTATTACTAGTTTAGAATCAAAATTCATGTATGATATCGTATCAACTACTCAAGCCCATTTGGACATGCTGCTGGAAAGGAGTACAATTGCAAAAAGAGTGTAAGCTAGTGTATGACTTGTGCAAGCGTGGAAAGTGGATTATATTGAAAATAAGAAACAATTTCAAACTCCCACTCTCAAGGGATGGTCTTCATCTACAGACCAGTTGGTAGTCCTTATTGGCACAGAACTTAACTGTATATGCAAAAAGTGGTTTGTTAGAAAACGCGGGCCACCATGCATCATCGGGAAAATCTCTGAGTCACCAGTGTCAACGTGACAAGGTGCTCTTGCTATACTCCTCGACAAGGGTAGGAAATTCAGACCATTTCTAATTTTTTTTCGTTTGTGCCAATTAAAGTTCATTGCAAACATTTTAGCAAGCCATGTTGGAAAATACGTAACTTAGAAGCGCTGTATCAAAAGGTTTGTAAGAATCATCGGAGTCGTCTAGATCACATAAAACTTAAAAGACTTATTGTACCCAGTTTGTCAACAATACGAAGAGTTGTTTGATCACATTTGAGCCAATCTGTGATGTAATTAAGAAGGCCAAGTAATTTGTTCAAATTTTTTGTATCAGCTCTTTAAACGTTTGCTTGCGAAACTTCAGACCGATTGATTCATTACGTCCAGCTCTTGTTTTTCTTGTTAGCCGACACGTAATCACCGGGGTACGAGGAGGATTCGGTCAAAGCACATTTTAATTTCACGAGCCTGAATATCATAATTCTTAATAACATGATCATATGGTTCAAGTGTCTCTGAGTGTCACTTGCAGTTCCCAGGGAAGGATGGCGCTAATGTCCTCACAAAATTGGGGAATATTGATATCACGACGTTTGCGGTAATAGTTTCTTGATTGGGCTTGGGTCGTCACCACTGAGACTGCATTAAAGAATAGCTATTCGGATATTGATGTGGACACCAGATTTACTGAGTTCATAGATAACAGAATGACCAGAGGATTTGCACCAGTGACAGCTGATGAATTGTAGGCAGTTTCAATGAGATCCAAAAATGACATGCCTTATCTGGCCCTTCAACGTGAATATTTAGGTCACTATTATGACGATGGGTCCAGGGGGTCCAGACTCAAGTTCACTTGGAAAATTCAGAAAAGAAAGAGAGCATCACCTTTGATCAAACGAACGAGGTACAATATCCTGAACACGGGAAAGTCAAGAAAATATAACTGGTGCAAATATGAAGTTGCGGAGTCCGCTTGCTGCGTTGTGGCCCCTGGAAGTGTTAAAGTTACTATGGGGTCAATCGTTTGAAATGCTCTAAATCTAATGTATATAGCTCAAATTATTCCTTAGTAACAGGAGTAAAAAAAAAGGCAATCGGGTCACATGCGTGTGGGTGCTTCCTTCCAGATTTTTGGGAAAATAGCTAAAGGTCATTTGTTATTCAGAAAGGTCAACGTTTGTAATACCCACATTTCTTTTCTTTTCAACACGTTTAATGATCTGATTTCAAATATGAAATGCTTTTGCACTTTTCGTCGGCAATCTTCTTGTTATAATGGGAGGGGTAAAACATTCCATGTAGGACTCCATGGGGATGGTGACACTATGCCCGCTCTCCCTATTAGGGAACCAACCCTATCCAAAATAAGAGCATATTTTGAATCTTATCATAAAAATATTTTTTTTACAAACGTTTAGCTTTCTTGATAAATGGCCTTTAGCCTACTCTCCCAAATAGTTTGGAAATGAAGCACCACACGCATGTGACCCAATTGATTGTTTCTCCTTTTTACCTAAGGAATATTTTGATCTATATTACATTGGATAGATTATTTCAAACATGACCCGCCCCCCCCCCCCCCCCCCCCATAGTAAACTTACCCCTTCCACAGGAAGCGGGCCTCCGTCAGACATTCATATTTGCAAACAGTTATATTTTTCTCTGGAATTTCCACGTGTTCAGATATTGGTAGCTTGTGCGTTGATCAAAAACCTTTGGGCCGATGGTCTAGAACCGTTTCACAGTCCGCTTATTAACACTTTGATTTCAGGGGCCGGTCGATGGTATACATCCTTACAGAGGGACGTGCATTGGAAAGATTGTGGTATCAAGGCATTCAAATGGCCATAAGTGAAACGGATGCCTCGCTTTGCTCTGCAGGCACTTATTGAAAACACGCGCAGCCGCCACCAGTATGACCAATGAAGATGATAAACGAGTCGGGAAGGGAATTATTACGATTGGTTAGCGCACGAAAGTCCTTATCACCATTAAGCCAGGGTACAGTTATTGCAGAATGTCAAACTTTCTGGTTACAAAGGATGAGCGCAAACGAGGGGTCTCCTGGGACTTGAAGGTGACAAAGTCAAACTTTCTAAAGTTATGCAGATTTCTGTAGCAGTGTTGGGTGGGTGGATGGCAGCAGGTATCTGTTTGGAAACCACAACAGGAATGGTTTGTTGTTATTTCTACCATGCTGAGTTCCCCGTGTTTTGTATATGCCTAAACCAGTGCGAAAAACGAAAATAAACGGCCTTACCTCGCAATATTCACGGGCCACTTTTGTCCGTCATGTTAAACTTGATGCTTGGCGGAAAAAAACATGTGAAACTAATGGTGGCAGTTCCCTGTATAGCAAGTATATTGCACAATAGAACAGCATAAACCTATTTTTCAGTCGTAAACCCTGGTTTTTCGATCGAAAAACCTGGTTTTTCCAATCGAAAACAGGTTGTTCAATTCGATTGTCATACTTTTTTGATAAACCTGGTTTTTCAATCGAAAAAAAAAAAACAGGGTGTTTTTCGACATTCGATTGTAATAGTTTCGAAAAACAGGTTTTATGACGACGAGAACATGGTTTTTCAATTCGAAAAAAATCCAGTTTTTCGATTTGATGACATAGTTTTTGATTAAACCAGGAAGTTTATAGAGCGAAAGCGAAAAAACCTGTTTTTCGCCAATAGTTTTTTGATAAACCTGGTTTATCGACCGAGAACCTGGTTTTCGCCGATAATAAAACTAGGTTTCAATTTGATTGTCATAGTTTTTGATAAACTGGTTTTTCAATGAATTCGATTGTCATAGTTTTTGAAAAACCAGTTTCTCATCGAAAAACCAGGTTTATCAAAAAAAAAAATTGACAATCGAATTCCATTAAATCCGTTGAGGTTCTGTATATTACGCATCAACTCTGTCTTCGGTGCGAAGAAAGCCAAACTTAGGCACATTTGTAGTGCATTTTGAAACGTCATAATCTGGGAATGCTGAGGTCTTTATAAGCACTTAACAGCGTATCAATAGCACTCTTCCACCAGAGTCACAAAAAATATATCAATGTTGAATTATAATATTTATTCTAATTTTAACGAAAATATCGCTTCTTTATTGATAGGATTGAATAATAACAAGCTGAATTAAGTGACACATGTTAGTATATTTATCGGCGGCGCTGCTAGCTCAAGAGCTCCTGTAGTGTTCCATAAATACCAATTTATGGAAATCCGGTTTTTCGAGGATGAACGATTGTAATAGTTTTTGATATTAACCTGGTTTTTCAATCGAAAAAAACATGTGTGACAGCTTGAAAACAGGTTTTTCAAATGCGACGAAAACTGGGTTTTCAAAAAAAAACTATGCCAAGTGAATCGTAAAACCTGGGTTTTCGTTTGAAAAACCAGGTTTATAGTGGAAAAACCAAGTTTATCGGCGGACGTGAGAAAAAACCAGGGTTCTCGTCGATTACACCTGGGGTTTTCATCGATAAACCTGGTTTTTTAGTCGAAAAACATGGTTTATCTGTCTATTGGCAATACCTGGATACCACGTGCACTTTCGTTCCACGCAGCCCATGTTAAACTTGATGCTTGACGAATAAAAAAAGCACGTCAACCAATTGGTGCAGTAAGCTCATTTCGTTTTGCAAAGTACAATAAACCAGATAGTTATTATTTTTCAAACTCAAGTCTTCCTCATGTGTATCCGGCCAAGGATTACAGTTTAAATCACCTGCAGTGAGCATTCTCGAGTGAAAACTGGAATTATACTCTCCGCGTGGTTCATTTGGTCTTGGGCATACTGACCATATGAATACTCTGTCCTTCAGAGGGGACATTAAGCCGTCGGTCCCATGCATGGAGAATCACGCATGTTACATGAAATCTAAGCAGTTCGATGGAGTAGAAGCTAACCCCTACTATGCCAAGCCGTGCTGGAGGGAATGCCAGGCATCATTGGAAAGCTGTGTCTGAATAATGATATAGGCTACACGTCTAATGACTCCTAGGTCCTAAAGCTGATTTACTGTAAACTCGATGGTGATAAAATGTCGTATGATCATTCTTTATAGCCGCCTCTACGAAAATATAGCAAAGCCTTCAACTAATGATTTCCATTCAATGTTCATGCTTTCAAGCGTCTTCTGCAGACATATTGTATTCGATATTGATAAGTGATTTTACTGTATTTGTATTGTAATATCATACTTCACTGCTGAGAAAAAGAGCCGCCTGTTTTTTAATTATTGCTTTGTCGTAATTTTTAAAGTATAGTGAAGCGCCTAGAGGCTTCCTGGTGTTGGGCGCTATATGGAAATTGCGTGGTTGTTGTTGTTGTGTTGATTAGAAGTTCATGAGAATGAAAAAAATATCCATATACTTATGATCGCGTCATGAAACCCTGTACAGTTTTTCTGGGCTTTAAGCCACTCAAGATTGTAAAACGATATATATCATTCTAGAATAGAAAATACTGTTAGAACTTTCAAGATCCTCCCTGTGTGAAGCAAATATGCAAATGAGCTCATTAATAGTGGTGGCACAGTGCATGGGTATTACTTGCATGCATCACTATCCATACACCAAGTTTCGTCAAATTAGGATATTGGGATCTGGCAGTTGTTGTGCCTTGGGTCAGTGGTTCTTGTGACCAAGTATGAAGCTAATAAGGTAGAGTAGGTAAGAATAACAGCACAGACCAGTGAATCTAAACAAAATTGAACAAAAACACACACCTAACCAAAATGGAACATGCAGACACAGAGAAGGAATCTACTGTCGCATAATTCCCATGGCTTTTTAAGTCAGGGGGATAATAAAAATAGACTGCCTCGATTGTACTTGAAATGCGTTTGAAATGTACTTCTTATTAAAAAGTACATTTTGAGTATAATTGTGATGTACTTGAAATGTACTTTTGTTATTGGCAGCAAAACAGACATACTCAAAATGTACTTGGAATGTAGTTTTTAGTATTTGTATTTGCAATAGTACTTTACGAGCACATTTGAGTTATGTTTAGATCGAGTACATTACAAGTACAGTGCTTACATTGAAAACAATGTGCTACAATTTTTTTCTGCACATTCCTGGTGTAAATTTGGAATGTGAAAATTCTTTTTCGAGCACATTTCGAGTAGACTATTGGATGGAGTACACTTCAAGTACAGTGTTATGATCGAGCACATTTTGAGTACATTTTGATTGAGTACACTTAGAGTACAGGGTTTATATATAGTACAGTTTAAAGTAAAATGAGCTAGAAACATACTCTTTCTCTACGACAATACTGTGGTGTAAATTTGGAACGACGAGCATGTTTCTTATAAAATTGGATGGATTAAGCCCAAATTTATTGGTCGAGCTATGAGTTGGGCGAGAGATATTTTAAAACTCATAGCGAGACCAATAAAGTTTGGGCGTAAATCATCCAATTTTATGATTATCATGTTTCGGATCCAATATATTCAACACTTGGGACTCCTCAAAACATGATCATCAAATACACTTGGATCAAGTACATTTCAAGTAGTGTTAAGAACAAGTACATTTCGGGTACAATAGGCCCAAAATGTACTTTTTTTCTATTGATAGAAATGTAGCTCAAATTTGAAACAGGAGAGTACTTTCCGAGTACATTTCAATTACAGTGCTTGAAATGTACTTTTTGTTTCTCTTGCCACTCCTATGATACAAATTTGTAGCAGGAAACTAATGCAAGAAGCTGCAAATGCCTTTTATGTCTTGAATCTGTGCTTAATAGTCAGCTGTGAAGTAACAGATGCCTCTAATTTTCACTCAACGGTTGCCGAACAACCACATAAATATACTCCCCGCCTAAAAAATCCTAACGATGTTGAAACGTGCTCAAACTTGCTTTCAAATGAACGCGCCAAGCCAGCTGGATAAATCTCTCAAACTTCCACGTCATGCTTCGTTATCAATTCATTAACGACACCGGTCAATTAAGCAAACCATACACAACACGCTTCGCTGGCATTTATTATTATAATTCACCTACATACTTTTTAATAATCACCAGGAATTCATATCGTTCTGATCATGGGAGAGTTAGCCTATTGGTTAGGGTGCTGCCTGTGGCGGCAAATTTTACCAAAAAAGCCGCGGGTTCGATCCCGGTTGGGACAAACCGCTCTTCTCCCGGTTCCCTTGGATTTCGCATATTAATCATTAAGGCACCTCTCCTTCGGACGGACGTTAAGCCTTCGGTCCTGTGTGCAAGTCAACTGTAATGTGCATTGTAGCCAGTTTCGAATGGAGTAGGGTTGAAACCCCTGACGAGTTCCCATCCCGCCCAGTCTCAAAGTGGGCCATGTTTAGAGCATCTGTCTCATGGAAACCCAAACGGCCCGGATCAGCTTGAATAAATCCCGACACCACCACATGGGCAGGGACGTAAGAACAGGGGTCACTTGTCAGATTGGCAAATTCCAATATTAAGGCAGATTTTCCCAGTTGGAGTGGTTTTGAAGATATTTTGAAAGTTTGAGGTGAAAATTTCCCGGTGGGCAGGCAAAAAAGGAGGGCTGCTTTTACCATGATTTTTTAAGTTTTTTTTTTTTTTTTTTTTTTTTTCCCGGTCAAAAAGCCTCTGGCTCTGGGGATCCTCACCCCCACCCCATCCCCGCGCCTGTTACTGCTACGGACACACGCAAGCGTGATTACCAAATCCTTTTGTTTATATATATGCACAAAAGAAAAAATTCCACTTCACATCAGAAATTAGGAGTTGTTTTTTTTGTTGTGGGGGATTGATTTATTTTGGGGGGGGAATATTTATTTTTTATCTAAGAATGAGACCTTTCTACTGGGAATTCCCAAGGCCATGGTAGATGTGTTGTGGATGCGTCAAGTAGACAATTGAAAAATAATTAGCAGCCAGCCCCGTACCAGTCCATCCTGCCAGGTTAACACGGTTACATTGTTCCCTCTTATTTGCAGAGTTTGATCCGGACGTACATGACATATTTGAAATGAAACCACACCCACATGGCTGACATCCTCTGATGAGTTTAGGATCATGGTTTTTTGTGACCATGTTTTAGATTACCTTCCACAGATCCTGTTTAAAATTGTTTTGAAGTTTGGAGGAAGCACAATAATCATGTATCAGCATGTGCAAAACCACTAAATGCTCTTAATAACCTTTGACCTCAACATTTGTAGCAGATTAATTATCGAGGTGATCCATCCTCACTTGCATGCTCATTAGAGCACATACACTCCATTATACTAGTGGGCAAGTCCTGGCATGTTGGCGACAAGTACATGGGGGAGAGGGACCGATACCAGAAACTTCTGCCTCGACTACACAAAGATATGAACCATTCTGAAGGGGTGTCTTAGGTAACATAGAGGGTCCAAAATCATGCAGGGTTCAAAATTGAATAAGGCCAATGTTTTTTTTAAATGTGACAAATTGTTGTATTATCCCTAATGTCCCTAACTCTATTTAAATGCACTTTTGGAAAAATCAAGAGCACACCCCTGGATGGGTTCGGGGGAAATGGCCCAACAAGAAAAATATCTAGCTTGTCCTTTTTGCTGTGATCTTCAGATTTTCCTCTAGGGATGTTAGGGATCTGGCCACAAAGATTCCAAAAATGTTTTTGGTTTCATCACTGACTTATAGTATGCTCAATCCATTACCTCTGCCCCAATCAAGAGTCAAAGTTCAATCTGTCAAGGCATGTGGAACAAGAAGCATTTCATACATGGAAAACCAGACCCCACCCAGATTTGTTTTAGGGAGTGTGTCAAAGTCTTTGAAAAGGGGACTTTCCCTTAAGGTGGAGGGATATGGCAAAAGTGGAAATTGTCCGTAATTTTCAGTCGTTGTTTTGATTTAAAAACATCAAAACCCACCCTAATTTTTGGCTTGCTACACTCACAAAATCTATTTTGGGAGGGCCTTTTTTGGTTGTGGGGGAGTGGCTTTCTGTGGAATTGGGAGGTGTCCATGCCCCCTTACGGGCCTTATGTTACAGATAGAAAGTAACCTGCAATCAGACACATGATAAAAATCACACTAAAAATGCAATAAATTATCAAAAAGGCCATTTTTTTCTTTTTTGTCACAAAAATTATAAATGCAACCTCCAGAATTACCTGTTTTGCTTACACTCATCTATGCAAACAAAGCCACATTCGTTATTGGGGGAAAAACAATTAGTTGTAATAATTCTATTACTTCTGAAAATTATTCAACATGCCCGCTTATCTTGATGCAGCGACCTTTTTCAGCTCTTATTTTCTACAAACTATAATGAATTTCAGAAATACGAATCTTAAACATTTTCCAGAAAGACGTACTTATCTTCCTTCTGACAGGAATTTTTAATTCTGATCAAACTAAATACGTTTTATGGACAGTTTTGATATAAAACGTTTAAACATTCACAGGACATTGGGAAAAACAGTCTGATTACCGGGAACATTTCAGAAACATGCACTGCATATGCAAGAAATATGCAACTGTTTGAGAAAACTTTAAACTTAGTTTAGGTGGGTGGCATACGTTATCCACAGATGGTTCAGCCACACTAGCCTTTCACCAAACTTTTCGCAATGCATGTTTATGCCTCGGCACGCATGCAAATGTTTCGAAAGGCTAGGGTCGACCCACGTCT
>JAMKCH010022312.1:0-79350 GCA_023653785.1 Ophioderma brevispina | reverse complement strand
GTCATTTTATATGTTGGGGAACTGGGCCGTGGGAGCTGTGTGGCTGTGTGGGTGGGGTTCTAGGTGGATCATGTGTTTGGCGCCACTAACATCTTTAGCGCTGGCCACTGTAATTTGTGCAAGAGTATACAATTATCAAGACTTAAATCAACGAATAACGTTGCTCTTGAAGAAATGCATAACATGCAATTTAATTATCCACATCGCAGTTTTAAACTGAAAATGTAAGAAAGCATATATATTTGTTATTTGTACTCTCTGGGCACGCGCGAAATGACGTTAGTGGCATATTGTTGACATCAGTTTAACTAAATATCATCTAGAGAATACTGCAAAGGAATGACTACAAAAGTTGCGGTGTGAAGGCTTCCCCCATCATACTTACATTGATTAATCTTAAAGAACTTAGTTCTGTGTGTCTGAAACTGATTTCTCCGAATATAAAGCATAACAATTAGTTCTATAAATGTGACGTGTATACTTAGCATATGGCTACACTGCTGTGATATCTGCTGTCAATTCAAACAATACTCTTGACCTGTTTTTATTTGAACAAAGAACGTCTGCAAACCAAACACAAACAAATTTGACCCAATATAAAACCACTCTCATCACCCACCATAAATACACAGCAGAAAATCTCAACTATTAATATGATTTTTTGGTTAAGTTGTAATACAAAATGTGCCATTTTTATTACTCTCCTAATTAAACAGAAGCTTCGATACGTTAAAAACTGAGTTATCTTCCATTAGATAGCACAAAACATGTTTAAGGCATACATTGATAGGGATATCAGATTAAATTTTCGAACAGCATCTCACTTCTCCTTCTCTAAACCCTGGCGTTCTGTCGCCCCTTTTATATTTTCGCTCTCTCTCTCTCTCTCTAGCTCTCCCTGTTAGCTCTCTTCTCTCTGAACAAATTCCTATGATATTACTTTACATAGCATTCGAAGATTTCGTGAGAAGGGACCCTCGACTTTTTTGACAAGGCGATTTTTGCAGTACAATTATTAGAGCAAGAGCAGAATATCATGGTGGCCCTATTTAAGGAGTTAGTTCATACGGAATACATCTTAAGGTTGGAACCTTTGGTTGTTAGTATTAGACCCTCCATAGCATAGTGCAAGGTAGTTAGTGGCATCAAATTGTGGTTCACTTTTTCAATAGGGGTCCAATTTTAAGGTTACACAGGGGTCAACTTTTAAAAAACTTACTCCAAACATGTTTAAAACATTTTCCATATTGTCCGCTAGTCATAAGGATTCCAAAAAATGTACTGGTTTGTACACTTACGACCATTGGTTTTGGCGTTATTGAGGTAAAAAGGATCTCTAAATGGTTAAAAAGGTTCAATTTCAATTTGTACAGAGGTCAACATTGAAAGTGCTCTGATGATAATTTTCTACTTGAAATATTGCTAAGGAAAAGAGGACTACTAAAAAAGTATAGTTTCGGTTATGTTAAATGGGTCTTACCGAGATTACAGGTCATAAAAAGGTCAATGGCCAATTGGGTTTGTTGCCCTATGACCTATTTTGTCACATACATCATGACCTATGCATCGCAGATGCTCCAAATATTCTATTGAACCATAAGCTAGATGAACTTATTTTTCATTTTTACCAAAATGGAGAGAAATTCTGATTTTGGACCCACCTGTACAAATGGAAATTGACCTTTTTTACAATTTTAGCCATTCATTTTATCACAATTAAACTCCCAAAACCAATGGTCATAATATGGTACAAACTATATCTTTGGAACCTTATGGACTTAGGACGGACAACATGACAAGCTTTTCAACATGTTTTGGTGTGTGGGAGCATTTTAAACATTTGACCCCGGGGTAACCTTAAATTGGCCCCTAGGGGACAAAACTGACGCCTTTCGCCACAATTGAGAACCACAACTACATAGAGGGTCCATACTAACTACAAAGGTGTCAAGAGCTTAGATGTAGAACATGGGGCATAACGATTTGTTCACCCTGGTGTTCCCGTGCTCTAAATATTCTATACCTCCAAATTAATGACAAATAGCCTCATATACAATTAAGCCACACATTTTCGTTATGAAACAAAAGCGATTTTTGTATTGAATTTCCGATCCAAACAATTAATTAGCATGTCCCTATAAGGACGGACGTAGAACAAAATACTCATAATAAAAAAAACTCTCTAAATTTCCAAAAGATTTAAAAAGTAAGTTCAAGAGACTTATATACTAACAAAACTTTCAAAAGACTTAGAATTCAAATTTTTTTCAAAGTTTTTTATTTTTTTCCCTCTTTTTCGAGTGAATTTTTAATTCTTTTAAAAGATTAATCATTGCTTTTAGAGTCTTTGACTGCAACACGATAAAATTTCGAATCAATTGGCTTTTCGTGCATAGGTTCTATTTGTAGAAGTGGGGGTCAACAGAAGATTTCCGTGATCATCCCTGGATCTATGAATGCCTACACAACAATGACTTCTTCCGTAGTAACATCACACGCCCTCACGACTTCTATTTATTAATAACTGTACCCAGTTATTGTACCATTATCACCCATCGGGTTCCGCCAAAAGTAAACCATTATACAGCAGTGTATTTTTCATTTTGCATGTCTACACATTGTTTTGGCAACAAAAATAAGATTTGCGGGTAAACAATTTCCACCGCTTTCATTCGTAAACGTTTTACTCTTTAAGCACAAGTTGAACTTTGGGGGTTTTGTTTGATGTAACGCATATTGATAACCTATATAAAGACAGATAGCCAAGGGCGTGGTACGTATATAAATACATTTTAAAAATCTAAACATAAACAAAACTTTCAATGTGTACACATTCAGAATTAATCATTAATTTTATCGAGCTTTGGATGCTTCCTATAGCTCGATTCTTTAATCATTCGCTAAAGTGATGCACGGCTCATGTTTACTATGACTCATCGAAAATGGCGACGTAAACAAGCCGTATTTATGCATACATGCCAGACCAATAGCGTAATCCTTAAGCTACACTAGTATTCTCAAACAAACCGCGGTAAGCACACGTGGCTTGGTCACGTCCACAGGGTTTGTATTTTTTGCAAAAATAAACCTCCCGAAATTGTCAGGTTATATAGTTGTTTTTGTTTACTTTTGAATATTCTAACTCCAAATAACATGAATTGGATGGATAGCTCAATGGGGAGTCGAAATGCCATACGTGCGTGGTGAACGTGAGGGTCGTGTCCATCCCGATTCCTCGCTGATATTCATAGCTACATTACAAAATTCTGACATTCTTTTTTTTTTTTTAAGTTACACATCATTGACGATGACTTATGTACTTTTGACATTTACACGCCAATTTAACCCTGCACATGCATGACAATTTGCGTTATAGCACTTTACGGAAACAAATCAAGGCACGGCACAGGTACAGCGGAAATTACACTATGCAAGTTAAATAAGAGAATACGCGGTAGAAAATCATTAAAGCCATTTATAAGCAAAGTGGAATAGCAGGTATTATAGAAAAGTGTTATGAAAAGAGGTATGGTGTAATAAAAGGTATGTCCCTCCATCTCCCCTCCATCCTCCTCCCTCCCAAATATCCGTCCGTACGCCTTATACTCGCCCGCCCGCCATCCACCCACCCATCGATCGATTCCATCGACGATCATCGATCGATCGATATCGATCCATCCATCCATCGATCCATCCATTCCATCGATCCATCAAGTCCACGATCATCCATCCATCCCGATCCATCCATCCATCAATCCAGCCATCCATCCAGCCATCCGTCTGTCCATCCAGCATCGATCCCTCCATTCCAGCCATCGATCGATCCACCATCCATCCATCATCCATCGATCGATCGATCGATCGATCGATCGATCGACGATCAGCCATCATCCATCGATCCATCCACCGACCATCCTCCAATCATCGACCATCCATCCATCCACCATCCATGAAGCCATACATCCATCAATCCATCCATCCATTCCATCCATCGATCCATCCATCCATCGATCCATCCCATCACATCCATCCATCGATCCATCCATCCATCGATCCATCCATCCATTCCATCGATCCATCCTCCATGATCCATCCATTCGAATCCATCAATCCATCCATCCATCGTCCATCCAATCCATCGATCATCCATCCATCCATCGATCCATCCATCCATCGATCCATCACGATCCATCCATCCATCCATCCATCGCTCCATCCATCCATCGATCCACTCCATCCATCGATCCCTCCATCCACGATCGCTTCCATCCATCTTCCCATCCACCTCCATCCATCGATCCTCCTCGATCCATCCATCCATCCATACTCCATCATCCGGGGAATTATTACGAAAATTAACTGCAAATCATACTTACTAAACACCCTGTTTTTTGCTTGCAAGAATTATGGTAAGGGTAAGTCATCCATAGAAGACCACGACACACACCGGCAAAATGGTGTAAACGAGTCCGTTTGGTGCGTTCCATGGTAACTGCAGGTGCGTTGTTAACTGTAAGTTTTAAAAAAATCAAAATAAGATATAGACTTGTAACGCTACTACTTATTATAAAATATTTTATTATTCTACAAATGTATTCGTTATGGAAGACTAATCTGTAAATCAAAAGAAAAAAGGAACCTTCCTCTATTCATCATATAAAACTTCATTAATTTTCCATGTATAGGGCACAATACATTTCTATTGATTTGAGCACGCCGCGAAAAAATATACTTGCCACACCAGGAGGAAAAGCATAAAAAACACGTACCATTTTTCTCTCCTTAAGCATTCCTCCAGAAAATTGCAGTGTAAATCCCGCCCGTATTAGTCATAGAGCACGGCGTTGTGGTCGACTGCAAAATCTATTGAATCAGCCGCGTTATGATCAATTGCCAATGATCCCCGCGTCAACTGATGATGGAATGAAAAGCGATTGCGATTTTGTAACATATTTGGCCTAGCGCCAATTGCTAGCAATGACTCAGAAGTGAGCGATGATTGCTTCTTTGTGACGGGCGAGGAGGAGTACAGTAGTACCAAAAATTGGGTGTATGTAACACGGTTTAATGAAATAGACCTGGGGAATTCCATGATCTGAAATGATTAATTTGCGCTTTTCTTGGAATGTTCTTAGGGGGCAAAATGACGAAAATTAAGGCCTTATATAAGCGGTAAGTACAATGGCGACGGTTAACGACGCACGAATTGACCCTCATGATTACCTGCATGTAATTTGCCCCCGGAAAAGGCTATTCATATCGGATGATGCTATCATTTCATTAGACTTCTAATTGATGCCAAAGGTGTTGTTTTAAATTTGACAAAGAAGAAAAGTTGTATGATATTTGTTAAATACCCAACAATTTCGCAAGGTAAGAGGTCTATTGAGCATTAAATCTATATGAAATTAATATTCGGACACAATATTGGGTTGCCTCAATATCTCTCCTTGCACCTTAAACGCACAACACACACACGTACGCCCACCATACAAACATGAGAAGAAACAATGCACTCTTGCACTCTATATACCCCTAGTTAGAATGTGTTCAGACTCCAACAACGAGCCAAACAAAAAGAAAATTACCTAAATAAAACTCGATTAAACAACTTGATAAATAAAAAAAAAAAGAATTGACATTACCAAGGATATTACCCTTAAACAGAACAACCCTACGAATTCCTTTATTCCAGTGACACAAATGATTACTGTTATTTTTTTTCTTATACGGTGTTGTATAAAGGCAGTCCTGCATGCGATATATATTATGCGCCATGGTCCAGTGACGCACTGTAGCGAAAAAATAAACGATCTCAAGAGCTTAGATTTACATTTTGTACGAGAGAAGATTAAATAGCCAACATTTTGATTGGTTGCTGAGTGACGAGATTATTAAGGTGTTATTTTCTGAAGATGAGCACATGAACCTCGCTTATGAACAATGTCTCTGCCTTCTGCGTAGCATTCTCTCTGAATTACCAAACGCATAAATCCGACGACCGTCAGGTAATGTGATACATTCTTAACGAAACTCAGAATTCCTCCTCACCCCCCTCCCCTTCCCCTTCACGAGCGCGAATGTAGCCGGTGTTGGTTTTTTTATTGATTTTAAAATTTGACCATGTTGATGACTATAGTCATAGCATTGGTCGGATATGGATATTAAAGTATGGGTTAAACTTGACCAAAGTTCCTAGAGGTAGTAAGCTGTTGACGAAAGAAAAAAAGAAACAAAGTCTGGACACAATGGAGGAATGTATTAACCTTTTCAATGACTGCCCCTTTAATCGGCTCGGTGACCTTGACCCCCACCTATGTAAAGCCAATGGGCCTAGGGTCAGCCGTCAGTAGTTATTTGATGACCAAGTCTAGTGATGACAGCAATTGATTTGGCACAAGGATTTACAGATTTTCAAAAAAAATGCCCCTTTAATCGGCCCACATGACCTTGGGACCCACAACCAATATGTAAACACCCCCATATGGGGTTGGGTGGTCAGTGCTTCTTCCGACCAAGTTAGTGATGATGCAATTGATTTGTGGCAGAAGAGCAAAAAGGAGAACGCTCTCTTTGGCGAATGACCTTTATTAGCAACCCTGTGTAACCTTTGACACCAATCTGTGAACACCCTGTATGACACTGATCAGTGGTTACTCTGACAAAGTCTGGTTATTATAGCCAGCGTGTAAAACTATACAGCATTTTACATTAGGAGGGATGATCTAGGAGATTGCCGCCTTTTGGCACTGATGAATACTATATTCAAAAATCTGGAACACCCATATGGCCAGCACCGTTCAATCTGTGGACAGAATGGCTCGCGATAGGCATTGTGAAGTGATGGAAGAAGTGAAAAAAAAAGGGGTTAGGAGAGTATGACTTCTATGATAGTAGATTTCAACCATCGGGGCAGGAGGAAAAGTTTTTGACAGAGTCGATTAGTTGAGAGAGAAGGCAGAATATGTGGTCCTCCGATTCACCTGGTTAATGACTAAGATATTTGGGCTTTCTGTTTATTATAGAGAGTCCAATTGGTATTCCTTCCTATATAACGCACAGGCGACTTAAAGTCCAGTAACATTCAACTACCTGTTACATTGATACCATGAAGAAAAAAAATGCGATATTAGTAGAAGTAGAATGTATGAGAGTTAATATAGTATAAAATGTGGTTTACATTGACCTGTACAGAATTATTTCATTAAGCTCAGAATTGATTTTCTCTGCTATCGAAGCTAAACTGTTTCAATAGATTTAGCGTGAAGTTTCTTTCCATCAATGCACATCCCCTCATTCAATACCAATACTTCGGAAAAGTACCTAGAGGTGACACGATGGGTTTTGAATATAAATGTCTTCTACCGAAAGCCTAATAAGGTCAAAATGTGAACACCCTATATATGAATCTTGGGTCGGGGGTTCTTTTGGCCACCTCTTGATGAAATCTGGTAAAGGGCGCTTGTTCCGATTTTGTCTATCGTATTATTCTCTACTTAATATGAGAGCCTGACACTTGTACACATTGGCCATCAAGTACTGGTTGGGAAACACTTACGTTTTTTATGCAGACTAGACGCGATATGTCAAGTGCAACGCCCTATTCACTACTGTGCTAATATTGATGGTAAACCACTAAAACGGTAGTTTTTTATAGTATCTTTGAGAAGAAATGGTTTAAAAAAGCTTAAATTTTCAACAGGACAAAAAACAATTTAGAAAAATACGGCCTTTCACCCGATCATCAAAATTGATACTACTTCCGTTACATCAGGGGTCCCCAAAGCAATCGGAACAAGCCCCACCTTTAAGCGTTTGAAGGATTTTAAAATGAGCGATTTGCCGAAAGAGAAACATCACAAGACCCATTAACGCGTCTCATTTTAAAGGTCCATGGGCTGATTGCTAATAGCCTCGTCCCCTGGACGTGGTCAAAATTTTTGGTATCGGAAAAAAGCTATACTATTTTTTTCTCATTTATGCTGTGAATCTTATGTTTAAGGGATGTTTTGGTGGATTGGGATTCTATTGAGCGAAAATATGCCACCATGTTTTTGGTCGACCAATTATTAATTGTACATGGGGATACCAAATCACGGTTTTAGCTCTCACTTCCTTCCTCAAACGGTTGAATAGCTGACGCTCTACACATGGCGAGTCTGATTCGCCGATTGAAACAGGAAGTTGCTTTTTGCCCTTCGCATATGGGCGGGAATAATGCATACACCTGCTGGTGCACAAATTCCACACAGATTTTCCCTGTTATATACAAATTCTTATAACTTTGACAATAAAGTTAAGCCACATTGTGCAGGTTAAAATGCAACTTCCTGCGGTTTCAATCGGCGACTCTTCAACGGTGCGCAACCATGAGGTCCAGTGGTTGAAATATGTCCGATAAACTTTACATATGGGGTTTGTGTGAGGGCCATCCTATCAAGATGAAAACTGTACACACTTAAATAGGGTCATGCCCCTTTAAGGCCCGACCGAAATGTTTCTTTTTTTTTTTTTTTTTTGTTTGTTATGAACAAGAACGACCAAATGTGCTGTCGACCATACTACAGACCTATGAACCAATTTGGTGAACAGTATGCCTCTACTATCCAAAGGGCTGAACCGACTCAACTCAAAGGTAATTATCAGATGTTTTGGTGATATGCTGAATTCCCCGGCAACACCTGAACATTGGGGACCGTGTTTGGGTCACCTATACCTTAACCATACGTCACATGTATTGCAGAGAGGGATCATCATTGATCTATTTATAAATAACTCTTTGACTGATGCAAAACGTGATATTATGCTCCCTTTCAACATTTGAAGTCTGGCAGTTTTTTTAACTTCAATCACATGAAGTCAACAAGTTATACACAGCTCAATTTATTAAAGCTTGTTTGAAAATACCTTAAATACTGGCATACAATATGCATTCCCATCTGACTTGAATAGGTTTTGATGTATACATACAAACAGCACCCTCTCCCAATCAGAATTACTTTCTTAATGCTTTTATTTGGATTACTATTATGATGCCTTTTCCTGTTATTATGGAACGTGCCCTCAATAGTGTGGTTCGTTGACCTGCCCAATGTTTTTTCCATCAACCACGTTACGAAATCTCGCCTGATCATATAAATCTTATTCATCGGTATAACGATACAATAGTTATTATTTGAAAAAAGATTATTTAAATTCCAAAAAAGAGTCCAACCTCAAGCATATCAACTGTAGATCCATCTTATGAAAATGATTAAGACACTTTTCACATACAATGGTGGCACTCGTTTGTCCCTATGAGGTCTCTGCATGACGTGGTCCGCGATGGCGGTTCAACCTATTCCTCATTTCTTGCAGTGACTGGATGTATTTTGCATGACCAAGCCCCTTTTGAAAGGATACTTCAAAAAAAGAAAAGAAAAACAAACTATATAGTCCATTTTAAGTGGAAGGAAATCGGAAGAAAGTGAACAACCGTGTGAACGTTTTATATCTCTTTATCTTGGTAAATTGACATTCGCCGTGATCAGCTATCGCTGTCTATACCCTTTCATCATTTCACACCACATGCTCTTTTAGAAAATAAAAGTTGTAGCATAGAACCATTCTTATCCTGAATCTAGCACCCTAAGCACTGCTAAATACTATAATGACCTTAAAAAGTTCTATGATTAAGGACCTCAAAATCAAAATAGGCAGATTCCGTGTATATTTTGAGGGTTAAAAACAACGCCGAAAACCCTTTTTCTAAATATTTTCGTGTCAAATAAAAATTATGTCTTCTGTTCCACCAAAACCTCTGAACGCTGAAGGGTGCTTTATTAACATATCTTTACGGGTTCTTAGAGTTTAAGATTCTTCCAAGAAACATTTTCTGGCTACAGAAAAACCTTTTTTGATTCGCTGCACAGGACTTCGGCCGAAAAAATAGGGGACATGTCAGCATTGAATGTGTGTGGTGTTGTGTGTTGTTATTTTTGGGGGGTTTTTTGTGTATGTAGGTGTGTGGGTGTGTGTGTGTGTGGTGTGTAGTGTTTGTGTGTGTTTTTATAGTGTTTTATTATTTTATTATTAACACTTACCAAAAGCTGAAAGCTATATACGCAACTTGCCGTCGTTAAGGAATTTAATATAGTGACTTTAATGAGGAAATTGGCTCTGTATTATGCAAGGAACCAAGTATAATACTCATTAGCATATACAAACTCTGACAGGAAATACAGTACCCGTATTAATTATATATTGGTATATATACTTTCTTAAGCTTTAAGGGCGGGACGGCGAAACAATTTAGAGTCACAATGACAAATGGCACTTAATTATGCAAGACCTAATTATATAAGGTGACCATTCGTAACACAAACACTATAGCATCAGGATCCTGCATGGGGCTAGACTATCAACCCTCTCTATAGTTTTAACACGTTCTTGATCCTGCAGAGAGATGATCCCCGAATGTCGGATCGCCCGGTGAATGTCCACGGATTAGCCTGAACGTCACGGTATATAGCCATTGCATAGAATCACATTACAAGTTAACATTCAGGTTCACACTGCACTATCCAAAAAAATATACAGTTATTAAAGTTCCAGACACTCAACACAAATCACATGTGTCATTTTACCACCAGAAAAATTTCAAGCTCCACTTGATACGAATGCGCAAAGTAAAATAAATAATAAAATTATGATCCTACACGTTACTGTCAAAACCACGTCATCTCCAGTAAGAGCGAGGCAAAACCAGTAATACATGATTTCACTCAAGGGGGACCCCGGTTTAAAAACACCACTACGATCATCGATACTGAAAGATGTTGACAGTGTGTACCCCAGTGCGTCAGTGTTAATTGTTTACAGCAAGTTAACAAAATTGGAAAATGTGAACTGGATAGTAAGCGTGATATTAAAGCATAAACTGACATTATAATTAATCGATTTTGATGCGAGCGAAGACGGGTTTAATCAATTTCTATGCTTCAAACAAAACATTGTAACACATTCACTCCCATCTTACACGGTAAAATTATTCACTCACTCCAAGCGTGATATTTGAGAAGTGGCTATCTGGCAAATAATATTAAATAGGGAGAAATAAACGACTTTACAGACATCAGTAAAGCATACTCCGCAATTCAGGGATGAAAATAACAACGATAAATAACGTTCTATGAGTACTGTCACGGATGGATTGGTTTGATAATATATCAGCCAAAAACCACGGAACTTGCAAGCTGTTGAATGAAAATTGAACATTTTATAATAGAGATCAAGCCTATAGTGACAATATAACATATAATATGCGCCACCATACAGTGCATCCGATTGAGCCTAACTTTGTATAGTAAGGGACGGCTGATCACATTCCGTTTTGCTCTGCAGTCAGGTACACATATAATATCCAAGGTGAAATTTGAAATGAGAATAATAATATATTGAAGGTTCCTGGTCTAACTTAGTTTATTCCATGATCCAGTGAACCGGCTGTTATATAATTACACCAATTAGCTTGCTCAGGGCGGCCGTTCACTTCGCAAGCTATTATTTACTTATCTACTGAAGACGGCTACACTCACAACCCAAAACAAAACAGCCTGTGAAGCGACATCGGTCGCCTTTAACATATTTTCGTCGTCGTCGTAGTAAAGGCCATTAATTACTTATCATCACACCAATATCAAATTGACCTAACCCGAGGCGGTCGGATTATGAACGACCTTATATCCTGTATTTCATCGGACATGAAAATGAAAACATTATATTCTGGTAATATCCGAGCGATCTGAAATAAAGTTAGTTTGTTTTCATCAAACCTTATGATCACACCATCTTGGTTATCTTCTTCTAATGGTGTTTTTACTCAAGCATAAAAGCGTTTACCTATTCCGAATTCAATTTTACGAATTGTACTTGGCATGTGTAGCGTCTACTTGCGTCGATGATGCATCCTTATCCTCTAGGGTTGGATACAGAATCCGCCACGGCGTCAGTAAATTGCGTAACACCGTGGTAAGACGGAAAATGCTGTCATTCTCGTGAAAGTCATATCGAGATGATGCGCTGTTTCTGACTAAATACTACAATCAAAATTGATTCCTTTGGATAACTTAAATTAAGTATACCAAAATATTACCTTGTTATGTTTCTCCAATACAGTAAGTATTGAACCAAACATACGAGATATTATGCAGTTTAAGAAATATTTTTAAGATTTCGTTTATACGTGCTTTATGGAAGGTGCGGAACTAATACGCTATTTGAAATAAGTCGACCAATGAAAAAGAATGCAAGGTGACTCAACAATAAGGTTATTTTGAATGAATGAGTCATAACCGCGAAATTGCAAGGATGTGAGACTGACAGTGATATTATGAGCTATCATCATACAATAATGAGTAATAGAGGCAAGTTCATTTTCCTCCTAAATTCGTAAACGTTGAACAAGATGCTGTTGTTGCACGTACGAAAAAGTGTGGAAGGAAACGGCGATCACAATTATGCACCTGCTAATTGTAAATTTTATTCTAACTATTAATAGAGTAACTTTCAAACTGATTAGCATGTTTACTACAAGAAACATCTTTGCGTAAATCTACAATTCAAATAAAATCAGGGTTTTCAAAAATTACTGCAGATGTGGGATAGTTAATTGTGACAGTGTGAACCGTAGTAGCAGATTATATAATTTTGTTTGTTTTGATCTGGCAGTTTCTAAGCCAATTAGAACATGCAAACAATGTGAACAGTGCTTAAAGAAGGTTTCAGACAACATTTACTAATGTTTTTCTATGTCGGATCATGGTCAAATTTATTAAATCGATCCTTATAATTATTTTGAGCAGTGTTGGTTACAACACCTAAAACCTAAAACAATTAATGAAATAAAATCTTAAGTTTATTTTTCTACTTGCACCAAGAAAACAAATCTTAAAAATAGCACGTTCCAGATTACTTCATGATGGGTATAGACCATTGTCTAGAGTTTGTCCGGTGTGGCAGGAGATATAGTCCTCCGCACTCACACCGTCCGCCTACAACGGTAAAGATAGGACACTCGATTCAGTTGAATCTTCAAGCAAATTAGTCTTCACGCTGATTCCGTTGTCTATGGAACCCAGGACTATGGCTCCTCGTCGGACCATAGTGCCCCTTTACACCGGACAAGAGTAGGCAATCGCCTATCTTTATCCGGACAAAGGAATAGTCTACCGTTAATAAAATTTGTTTTTTCAAAAAGATTCAATTTGTTAGATTTTTTCTTAACTTTATGATTTTGCTTCATTAAAAAAAAATTACATCCGTCCTCGGACCGCTTGTGTGTCGCCTGCCGTCGCGGATTGCAATGACGCAGATTTATATTTATAACACTAGGCCTAACTAGGACCTTTGACCTTGATATGTGACCTTGACATCAATCAACATGAGGGATCCCATGTTGACATACATGATTCAAGTGTTTGGTTCCAATTGAAATTCAACTTTTCAAATGAGCTAAATTTACATTTCAGCCCTATTTTTTAAAAACTTGACCCTACATGACCTTGACCTTTGGTATGTGACCTTGGACCTTGATGGTATGTGACCTGTGACTCTTGGGATGTGACCTTGGACCTCATCAAACAAAAATGAGGGATCCCATGTTGCACCTATGATTCACTTGGTTCCAATTGAACTTCAACTTTTCAAATGAGGATAATTGACATTTTCTAGCCTAGTTTACAAAACTTGACCTCACATGACCTTTGACCTGGCTTGTGACCATTTGACCTCATCAACAAGTGGGGGGTGGCATGTTGCACATGTTGCCCAAAGTTTGGTTTAAATCTCAAAGTATAGGATATTACAGGCATGTTAACCCTTTTTTCAACAACAGACAACAACACAACAACAACAACATCCACAACAACTACTGCAGTGTACAAAGTGACCCTTTAGAGCATCACCCAGAAGGTTTTGGTCATAACGAACGAGCCAATATCTTAACACGGGAAAATTCAGAGAAAAGCATAACTTTTTGCAAATATGAAAGTCCCTGGCGGGGACCCGTTGTTGCGGTGTAAGCCCCAGGAGAGGGTAAGTTACTATGGTGGTCAATGTTTGAACTGGTTTTAATCTAATGTCATATTAGCTCAAATTATTCCTTAGGTAACCATTAGTACAAAAGTCCATTGGGTCACACGCATGTGGTGCTTCCGGTCCAAGAATATTTGGAAAAATAGGCTACAGGTCAGTTGTTTAGTCAGAAAGGTCACCCTTTGTTAATACCCAGAATTTGTTTTGGAAAAATATTTTTTTTAAATGTTTAATGATAAGATTCCCAAATATGAATGCTTTTTGTACTTTCAGCATCTATTGTGTTATATGTGCAAAAAGGCGGTAAACATTCCCTGTAGACCTATGGGGGGACGGGGACGTTTATACCCCTCCCATGAATGAACCAACCCCTATTAATAATAAAAAGCATTTTTTGAATCAGTATCACATTAAATATGTTTTTAATATTTTTTACAAATAATCTTGGTATTACAATTGTTGACCTTTTTTAATTTAAATAATTTTACATTGCTCATTTGCTCTTTTTCTTACAGTTACAGTTAATTTGAAATTGCCTTTTTTTACTCCTGGGTACCTAGGAATATTTGAGCTATATTTTCATTAGATTTTTAGAGCAGTTCAAACCCTGACCCCCATATTAACTTTACCCCTCTCCTGGGGTACGCGCAACAACGGTCCCCGGCAGACTTTCATATTTGCAAAGTTATATTTTTCTCTGAAACATTTTCCCGGATTCAGCTATTGGTATCTGTTCGTCCGGACCAAACCCTTCAATGGGCTGACGGTCTATATGTTCTTCCTGCCTTAGGGCCGCGACCAAACTATTAAGATTCTATTGTGTAAAGGGGCATCATTTTACAATGTTCTAGACTGAATACAGAATTTTATTTTAACTTTTCTCTTATTGTAGAAATACATTTGCATACATTGTAAAAGGTTATTAAAAGGAACCAACCTTTCTTTTGAGAAGTTAAATCTTTAGCAAAGTTTGAGAATACTATACACAACGCGCGGACAAAGTGGTTCTTTTTTTAATCAACATTAAGTACGATTTAAGAGTGCATAACATTGTTTAAAAGTATTTTTTATAGATGTATTATATTGCGCCAATTAGTTTCATAGTATCCACAGCTTTACTATAGGTAATAATTACCAAGCTCTCATATGTGCAGTACCAATATCTTATATGTTAAAATGAAATCACTCGAATTCGGAATCTATAGCGGGATCAGTATGCGTCGTTCCTCTCTTTCTCAATGTTTCCTTACTGCAGTTCTTTTCGGTACATAAAATCACTTCCGGTATTGTTGGTTTACGGATTGTTCACAACATTCTGCAGTGGGTTCTCATTTTACCTGAACTGAGTCAAATCAACATTAATTTTAAGGGGTGTGACCCGTCGACCATTTTAGGCCCAGGAAATTGTTCCTTGAGTGTGAACAAAGACGTCTCAAATGTGGTATACCACATGTATTCGAAACACACACACAGATCCACACAGCACACGGTACTATGGGCCAATGCAGTGCATAATTTTGCTCTACTATATAATCAAAACTTCAAATTATATGGAACATTTTTAGCCAAGTTTCATCACTAGAGACATACAAGAACACCAGCATAGTTTTTAAAGCTATAATCCATAATGTACAGAAACTACATAGGCCTATACACACACGAGAGACACAACTGGAGGAAATTCATAGGAAGGCAAACAATAGACAAGTTCTCTAGTTTCTAATTTTGATTTCAGAAAAACAGAAAATGCAAATATGTCAAATAGCTTCCAAGAATACAAGAAATCTGTAATACATGATGGGTTCTAATGAAAACAAGATGGACAAAACAAAAGAAGCAATTTGCATTCACGATTTTTGAATAAAAATTATGCAAATAAGCCATCAAAATTTAATCGGGTCAAGAACTCTTGTTTCCTATCTAATCCAATCACAATTCGTGTCTATAAGCCCACACAGACAATAGTCTATAATTCAAAATCTAAAGCGACAACAAAATACACAATTACACTGTATCACAACAGGAAGAAATCGCATTGCATTGTATTCCTGAACTTAGAGACCAAAATAAAACGGTATTGCTAGAAATCACTCGTGTTGCCAGCTCATTTATACATAACTAGGTCTGCACAAGGGCGGGTCTTTCAAATATAGATCAGAAGCCTCAGGTATTATATTTCGACACATCTTCGATTGTTCTTGTAAAAGGAAATAGTCCTTTTCAAAATGTGCCTATACTTTGAGAAAATCGAAGCAAGACCATTAGTGTTATTAGCAGATAATGGGTTCACATGCACCCCCCTTAAAACTTAAATTCTAACATGATTTTTTAGAATATCTAGGACATCTCCTTAAAGAATTTTGATGTTACCAACTAAAATATGGTCCCCACGGGGTCCGTTGGTGGCCATCTTGAATGCTAAAGAGATCAGTTATAAAAAGGGGTTCGATTTAGTGGAAAGGTATCTCAAATGACTCGTCTCCCTATAAGGAATCAGACTATGTAAATTTTAGCAATCTGTGAATGTTTCGTACCGAGATATTGGTGAAAATGTGTAAAGGTCATTGAACTTTTGTATTTGTCTCACTTGTTACATGGGAGCCAAATTTTCAAAAATTCAATCTTGACAAAATTGTGTCTATTGTGGTATGAGGATGAACAATCTGGAAAGGTACAGTTTCCATGATTTAAGGATCTTCTCGTTTGGTTGATTTTTTAGGAAAGAGACTACTCGTCCCTAAATCCCATAGACAAAACAATGCAAATTTGACAAGATGTAGCTTTACACGAAATTGTACCACCTAACTACATCCGAGATATTCAACTATCCTTTTCTGGATTGCCTCATGCTCATACAAACAACTTTTAACAACAATTTTGCCAGATCCATGCATTTGACAGTTTGGCCCCTGTCAATGAACAGCAAAGTTCAATGACCTTGTCCAGCAAAATTTTCACCCATATTTCGGTACTAACATCACAACTGTCCAAATTACACATTTTCTGAATCCTTATGATGAGACTATCATTTACTATACCCTTCACTAAACGCACCACTTTTTAGGATAGTCCTAGGCTTCTCAAAATAATGTTAGAATTAGTTTTAAGGGGGTGGCATGGGAACCATGGAATCTGCCTAGACTAATTTCTCAAAATGCCTAAAATTAATCCGCCAACCAAGCCAACTCCAAAAGGTGAAGTGGAACGGATATTGAAGTAACGAACGCATACCTTGAAAGGAAGTGGTCGCATATTTGTTGGCCTATTAGATAGGGATTATAGGAAATGGCCGAATTCCTCACTTCCAGACACAACATACTCTTCTTCTCTGGTCAAATCATTTTGTGACAACATGAAAAACAATGCCCCTTCAAAAATATGGAATAATCCTGCAACGCTTTTTACACAGTAACTGAATTATCTCTTTTTTGGTGCATAATTTTGGCCAAAAAGTAAGTATTGTCTTAGAAACTGTTGACCCAAAGAGCCCAGTGTGTATAGTTTTTTGTTGTTTTTGTTTTTAATTTTTTGGAGGGCCGTTAATTTTTATTGTTTCATCAGTTTATTAAGACAAGAATTAGATGTGTAATGACCCTAATTTTTTCTGGAAGAAATTCACACACTTCCGTCCCCACCCCCTAGCTGTTGGAATAAAATGAAAAGGAAGTTTACAACCAATAGACAGTTTAACAGCAATGGTTGTAAACATGTGGGCCTGGTCGCGTGAAATAGTCGGCCTGAGTGTTACACACTGGGCAATTGTATCTGTTAGAATTTTAGTAACACTATGGGCCATAAAGATTCGCAGAAATGGATTCGCAGGCGAACAAAAAACGTGGACGTAGGATTTTACTGGTCGATAAATCCGGCTTTGGAATCAAGTAATAACAGTATACATAGTGATTCAGTAATCAGAGCTAAACGAAACCTTACCGGGGAACTCTTCGAGTTAACTTATTTTTTTAGGAAAAACAACACTTTGAAAGAGTGGAAATCACTTTCAAGAACGAACTTCACTAAAAAATCCCTTCCCTCAGTGCTCTCGAAGAATGAGTTTTAGTTCAAATTATATTTTTGAGAGTGGAATCACACTTTTTTTTTCGCTACGACGGGCCTGTCTTAATTCTGACGTTTTTGTGGTAAATGGTACACCTGACAACTCCTATACTGTAAATCCATGCGATGGCGACATGTTTAGATGTTGAAATGAACCTCATGTTTAATCTAAACACCTAAGTATGTCATTTTAATATGCATATGTGTTTAGATTCTAAACATACTAAACACAATTAACCAACACACGTCTCAAAAGTGAGAAAATAAGGCGTTTAGCTCTCGTCTCACTTTTGAGACGACGTGTATTGTGTTTAGATGTATTTAGGATCTAAACACAATGTCTTAAAATTACATCTAGAGGTGTTTAGATTCTACACAGGAATGGTGTTCATTTAAACGTTCTAAACACTTGTTCTAATAGGTCGCCATCGCATGGATTACAGTGTACAGATCGTAAGACCATTCCGTTTGTCGCAAGACCATCTCGTAGAATTCGTATCTCAAACTGAACTGACCCCGAATTAAATTTGATCTGCTGCACATTAACCCTAATAATTCTATATAGTGATCACCGCCCACGCGCACTTAACAACTCTATGTTTCTATATTTTGGACACACTTCCCCTTCTATTGTAATTAATGATACATTTTGAATCCCCCTCCACTTTCGTTCGCGTTGCCTTCCGTCACCCCCTGCAGGTCACGTAAAAAAGATACGAACAGCGAGTTTGTGCATTTCATGCAGCGTTCAAAATAATGCCAGCGGGTAACATAACCAAATAAGGCTACAGTCAACACCCTATTCCAACACAAAACAACAACATTGCATACTTACAAGTCTCACATTACTTTTTTCACCCCTCAGTGCCATTTATTTTTAATTGTCACACGGTCAAGTCAGCTAAGAAGCCATCTATTACCCCCCTTTGATTTTGTATACTCATGTTTTTATATTTGTCGTCTCGGGGTTTTTGTTATAGTTTTCCTTTCATCACAAACGTTTGGTACCTGGAAACCATGGCAATATCCAACTTGCAAGGTAAATTAATTGGTTTTGCCACCAGGTGTTTGAACTTTTAAATTCTAACTACAAGAACAAAGGAAACCCAAATTTGGCACAGCAGCAAGCACGCGACATTTTTTTTCTATGCGTATGCAACATGTCTAGTCTGTCCTCAGCGTCAGCTCGAAGTGCACTCGTCACTCGAAAACGCTACTCTGAATGCCCACTAGCTCTACTCCAATTTCTGATACAAAACCATGTTTCTGGTTTTAGGGGTGAGGATTAACACTAAATAAATGACACTTAAATGGATTGTCCAATGTTGAGTCTTCAGATGAGCATGTAAAGGTATCAATTGTTGGCACATTTAGGTTGTCAGGTGACAGCATTAGGGTGTCAGAAAAACACGTTAGGGTGTAAATCCAGAATTACACCTTTGGGGTCTATTTTTTGAGACCCCAAAGGTTGTCATTCTGGCTTTACACCCTAAAGGTGTTCCTCAAAGGTGGTCATTTCTGTATTGACACCCTAAAGTGTGTCATTTGAAAATCTTTATCTTGAATCTTCTGGATGACACCCTAAATGTGTCATTCTTACACCCTAAAAAGTTGTCATCTATTGTCATCTGACATCCTAAGGTTCTCATTGTCCCCCTAACATGATATCTTCTGCCCACGTGTTCAAGGCTGTAGTTTACAGTGACGACATCCAGCTCTCCCTGATTTTCCACCCTCGAAATGGTAAAGTAGCCTTTAAGGTGTTGAATCTGTATTGCAAACTGGTGTAAACCCAATAAACTTGTATAATTGCAAGAAACGACCGAGATGTTGTACTTCAACTCTCACTTTAAGAGATCGAAGACCAAGAATTTCTACGCAACCATCATCATCATTGTTAATTGTCGTTCTCAGCAGGCTGTAAGGTGAAAGAACTACAGTTTAATCACCTTAAGACTCATCACTAATGATCAATGTTAACAACATTGTCAAGGCTATAAGGAAAAATGGCTTACTTTCAAATTTGGTAGAGTGGTCGAGCACGACGGCTGCTCATTTTTTTTTGGGGGGGGGGGGCAAATTTATCTGCATATTGATGAGCACATTTCCTTGAAATGTAAGTAATCCATAAGAGATCCCTTAACACAAACATATCATAATAAGTTCTATAGTGATATTGTCAAATGTAATTGTTTAATGAATATCCATTTCCTTTGCATATTTTCATGAAAATGCGATTACTCCACCCTACCGTTTTAATAATGCAGTAATGGATCAATGTGAGTGTTCGTTGCTGTGTTGTTTTGTGTCGAATTTATAATCCCATTTTAATAAAAGCTCATTTGTATACGTTCTTTACGTAAACATATGGTAGGGGTGTCAGCTTAAGATTTACACAGGTTTTGTAAACCTCGCTGTACCAGGAAAAATCTTTTCAGCAACCATATAATTCTTGTTAATGGTTAACTACTTGAAGAATTATCAATACCATATTTTAGACGTGCACATACTCATCTACGCCTGGCAAACATTTAAATGACCAACATTGTTATCGCAATTAATTACAGACGGGGCGGGCCGTCAGCCGTCCTTGTTCTGTTTCTGATGCCGTGTCTTATCTTCTTCTTTCTTTCGTCTCAATTTCAAAACTGCGCTAGTCTCAGTCAAGTTTTTGACGTATTCTGGACCAGACTCACACCGAATGGCCGCTGAGGCATCCCATTTATGTCCATATGACTTGGACCCCTGCGGGTCATCTAGGGTCACACGGTGTCAAAAGTGTCATTTTCCTTAAAGTTTCACAGCGCCTACAGATTACACTGCATGGTATCGTGACTCATGCATATGAAGAGCTTTAGACCCTTCCACCATGAGTTATGGTCGAGAGGTCAATCTGGGGTCATTAAAGGGGCACTTCCGGTCCTTAAAGTGAAAAATCTGAAATCTTCAAAAAATCTTTCAAAAATATCTATCTGCTATAATGCAACGTTGTATGGTCCCCGTGACTCATACATATGATGCAGCTTAAGACCCTTCACAACGTTGTGTCGGCATCGGGGTCAAGGTCATTAGGGGGAACTTTCCGGTCAAAAACCAATATTTTCAACAATATTCAAATTTTATCTCAAAACACAACATAGTACAGTGACTTAACTTGCATATATGCTTTCTGTTACCTGGTGTATGCAAGGTATTTTTAATTTTGGAGGCAAAGGTCATTTATTTAGGTCCTTTCGTTTTAGGTAAAATTGCAAGAATTTTTATCGCCAGAACTAAGCATCGGAGAATTTTTTTATTTGCAATTGGAACAATGCATTTTTGTTGTGTAGCCCGAGTTTTTTAGACCGGGATCAACGGTCATTAAAGGGGAAAGGGTCCAAGGTCAATTTTGCAAAAAATGTAAAAATACGCCAAATTGGTTTATCTCAGCCTATAGACAGATAAAGCCCATTAGTACTAAGTGATGTAACGTAAAGTAGAAGATGTCTCTGAGAATCTCGATCCCAAAAGTCAAAGGACAATGGCAAAGGTAAATTTACAAAACAGCTCCGATTGAGTGAATTTGTCAGGGATAATCCTTGTGTCATCATAAATACAGAACAGTAACCGTTGAACCCATCCGTTACCCAGGGGTCACATTATATAGGGGTGAAAGGTCAATTCCCTGACATGCTTGAAACTCAATAATATTGATCCTTTTTTGTGGGGTTAAAAAATTTTGTTTGGGGGGTTAACACACGTAAAAATAAAAATACATTAATGACATTTTGGTGCAGTTACAGGGGTCAAAGGTCAAGTCACGCTCAAGGGGCTTTAAAAGGGGGATGGATCACAACCATCCATTCTCATACGGGCCGTCTTGTAAATTAGATCGTTTCTCAGTCTAGTCAAAAATCTGTGTACGTTATTTTAAAAGCATACGTGAAAACATCTGCTTATTAATATACTTTTATTATAGAGAAAAATAATTTTGTTAATTATATCCGCGTGTGTGTGTGTGTATGTGTTGGGTGTGTGTGTGTGTGCTGTGTATGTGTTTGTGAGAGAGAGAGTGTTTGTGTGGGTGTGTTTGTGTGTGCCTGAGCTTGCATGCATGTCTGATTTCTAAGCCCAAAATTCACAAGTACAGTCATTTACCCGTACCCCAATAGTTCTTTAGATAAATGACATGATCATGTCTAACACACAAAAGTTCAACGCAGTTTCAATGGTACAAATACACTCACATATTGACAATTACTGACCTCCCAATGTCCCCATCCATACTTTCAATGTCAACTCATGCATGTTGAGCACAGAACAATTATGGGGCCGTTAACGCTTTTTACAACACTTGCTATTATTATACAATTCGGGTTCCAAATTCATTGATCAAAAACATTTTTCAAATCGGTTTATTAATTTGCCATATTCCTACCAATTTTTCAAACTTAATCAGTCAGTTAAACCTTCCGAAATTTAGCCTCCATATCAATGTAACAAAATTTTAAAAACCTAGTGCCAAGAACCTGGCCTGAAAGCCTGTATTAATTGAAATACATTTGGTCAAACCCAAACACATGGACTTTGTGTATTGTTTTAATCCAACGCAAGGCCTATATCGATCAAACCCGAAAGAACAGAACAACATCTTTTTGTGTAACATACAGGTACAGAGCTGATGGTTCCCCGGTGTGGTAGAATCAAAGTGAGATATCAAATTATTTTGTCGGACACCAAATGTATTTTCTTAATGGGACCAGTGGAAAGGTGTTTCAACTGATCTGATACTATCATTGAACATTCGTTTTCCTTAATGGGCTTTTTATTTTTTAAACGTAGGTGTTTCCCTTAATGGATACCTTTATTTTCAGAAGGTTAGCATTTAAAATTAAACGAAGCTGTTTAAACATAGGGACAGCGTCCCCAATCAGGTCGTCGATATGTGGTCTAAGATAGAGAGCATACAAATGACCCCCTGATGACCTTTGACCTTTCCTCTGTTCCTATAAGCATACCAATTATGACCTGATCCATCAACTGCACTAAAAGCGAAATTACGTTGAAAAAGTGCCAAGCACGGGTGTACACAAGAGCAATATGACGACCCTACTTGACTCCTGAAGACCTTTGACCTTCTCATACTGTTACCCTACCCCCCACATAAGACCCCCTTGTTTCAATGTTACCATACCAAAGTAATGACTTGATCCATACTGCACTAAAAGTTAATGAAAAAATGTCAACCAAAAGGTGCATGTATAATGTTTGACAACACAGAGACTGGTAGACGGACACACAAACACGCGAATCATGCCGACATAGGGTTTCCGATAGCATCGGACGACCTGAAAAGAAACACTTCCGTGTATATAAAATTAAGCGTTTTATACATTTTTTTGTTTACTGTGTTAAAACACGTTACAACAAAGTTTTTGGGTAGGCGTTTTATTAAATAGTACTAGAGGCCTAAATACCAATGGTTCCCATGATATAACTCTCAGCTTTTTTATAGACAGTCGAGGGTACGAGCTATAGGAACGCTGCTCCTGAAAATAGCAAATCTTTTTTTTTTTTCATGTTTAAGGGAACACGGTAACGTCTTTAAGCAAAAACGGGAGAACGAAATGGTTAAAAATGCTGGCCGGTAATTGGTCTAGACTACTCCTCAATGAACTTAACCCAGGACCCATTCATTTTACCCCGATTTTCTTTAAACTTGTTGTTGGTTTTTTTCGTTTTCTTTTGGTTTGTGTCGTTTTTACCCTGGACTCCTAGAGACATTTTACAAATCTTGATTTAATTAATCGGGACTAGCACTGGCACATTCACATGAATAAACGGGTAGATTTGTCACCCCCACTTTGCAGCGGAACAATCACAATGTGCCAGTCTGTTTGATGCCAGGAATTACTTGACCGATCACATTCCATTTTTCTTCATTTGAATGTTTTTTCTTGCTGTTTTCTCGACTGAAATTAAAGCATCTCACCAAAACAATCTGATTAAAAGTTTTAGTTAAAAAATATCGTCAGACCTTGGCTGTATAGAATCCATAAATGTTGTAGAAAATAATTGGTCTGCACGAACAGAGTGTGTGTGCCTTTCTTTCAAAGGAATTTTGAAAGAATTTTAGCCAATTAAACCATTCAATTTTTGAGGTTTCAATGACCAATAAAATCATCCGCTCAATGGGGTAAACTGTGTACGATGCTGAGGAAGAGATGGTGATGCTCCTTTAAGCCAACATTCCAATCTCACCCCTATCTTAACTCCCCAAATTGGGGAGAGGAGATTATTATAGGGTTACGACTTACGGTTGAAGTAAGAGTTTTTCTTTAATTTGGGCTAGTATATACCTACCTAGATGCCACAAATGCTATGCAGGTAAAATACACCTGCTTGACAAACGAAAGAACGGCCAAATTATGTCTTTTCTGCATAGTGCAGTGACAAATTATTTGTTTGTGTGTGTTTGTTTGTTTGTTGTTCCCCCGAAGAAGGCATATGATGGGTAATGAAAACATCCTTTGCTCAGAAGAGTTCCATACATTTTGTTATATGTATACACACTATGATTTTGCTGTTCACTGGTACTGCATAAACTTTAATTGAAGACAGCCTTATCAGTGATCACATTTTTAATATACCTGAAACACACTGCGCACTCACAGGACATCAAGGAAGTCGAGGTAGACAATATGGAAAAGTATTGTTACTCCACCACTTTGCCTGTTATCCAGCGTATTCAGTTGTTGGTGTCAGACTGTTACTATCAAGAGCATACCAAGTTAACTTGATCCATTACTGACCCTATCGCATTTGGCAAGGGTATTTGATTCAAATCTAGACATTCTGGGTCAGAGTAAAACAGGGTGTTCAAATAAACATAGCACAAAAAAATACCACGATTTTTTTAGTTTTGGACCATTGGCGAAATTCACAAAAAAATAACACGCAGTCCATTTCACTAGGGCTCCACACCAACTGGTGTTACATAACCCGAGGTTTTGGTGTTAAATACATATATACACACATGAAGACACTGCTGGCCCAGTGCTTGGGTGTTATTTGAATACCTAATATGTTGGTGTTAATTTGACACTTGCCGGTGTCAGATTCCTATGTGACACATTGGATGTTGATTTTCAACACCACGGGTGTTAATTTGAATTCTACTTTTGGCTAACACTCGTCCTGGCTTCAATGAGGTCCAGCACCTGCGGGTGTAATTTAACACTAGCATTGTTGTTAAAGATAGTCGGTGTAACTCCTACATCAAACTATGAGTGGTTATTGTTGCTTTTGCTGTTTTCATCTCGAATAATAACATCACTTTGAATCACAAGAAGTCAACCTAAAGTGCCTGTCCCCTTTTTAAGGTATTGTTTTGACACCATACAAAAGTGTTAATAAATTTAATTACACTGCCCCAGCTTAACACTGGTTTTAGTGTTGAATATTTAACACCAGGATTGTTTGCAGTGTACAATTTATGTGTTACATTAAGGAGAGTCATTATTTAAGCAGGGGTAATGGAGGATTTAGGGAGGAATCTGAAAAAAAAATGTTTGTTGAGCAGAAGGGGGAACATAAACATTTGTTACCAGGAGGGAACATACAACGTTTAAATGGAGAAGTCATGAATCAGGGAAATGCCCTATATTTTAATACAGACGAGGGGAACACAAATTTCACTAAAATGAATTAATTTCACATTTACACTCACCCTCCCGGTGTAAATAGCGCCAGCACCCTTAGAAGTGAAATTTTTTCCCCAGCACATTTTATTTTTGACAGTATGGTTTCAGAACAATTACCTGAAATCCTCTTGAGTGCCAAAATCATATAATAGGCTTGCTGCACCATCCAAACCTTATAAGAAAGCTTAAAGGAGTGGGAAGGTATTTTACTCCTCCCACAGTAATAATTATTTCAGAAATCTCAAAAATGTATATACCACTTAAATAACATGCTTCCAGGCTATAAATGTGTATGGCCTGGTGGCTAATGCCCCTGTCCTCCTCTCTCTGTCAATCTCTTCTGAAATGACTGCACGATTTCTTTTTGTTTTAATTTTGTTTCTGGAGAAAAACTTATTGGATAAATAATAACCTAATTTTATCTGTAGGATGATATCAGGCTTTTTCTGATAATTTCATGATGTTAGCAATGTTTAATTGCCTTGAGCTTACCTGCTATAGTTTGGGTAAAATTGATTCCATGTTATCAAAGTTATTTCTTGGATACATTACCCGTACTTTCATATACTTCTTGCAGACAAAGGATCCACAGGGGTAATTCCACCATTGAAAAGTGAAAACAGTGTACCCTGTATGGTTATAAACCAAATATGCATGTGCACGCACCATGGTCCTGACTAGTTTAAACTCGTTGTTGGGGTGATTTTACCAAAATGCACAAAACTTCGATTTTGTAAATATCAACTGTGATAATAGCACAACCAGTGATTTTGGCAATGTGTGCTAATTTGGCTGTTCCGAGGAGTAAGGTTCATAATGGGCATTTTTTATTACATTTTTTTGTGCAAAAGCCCTAGTTTTATTTGATCATCACCAAACAGCAAGGATTTTACTGTGTCATTTTGTTTTTCAATAAAAGAAGAACAAATCTTCAGTCTTTTTTTGACAATTATGATTTTTAATTTTTCAGATTTGTTGTTTTAAATTTACAAACACAAAGATTTATTATCTATTTCCTGTTTCAGGGACGACTTTTAAAAATAAGACCAGCTCGGATAAAAGCTCTCCTGATCGTATCAGGGCAGTCTTTGTCAGTCTCTGCTCTGCGCTGTTTTTCATTTTTTCAATATACTAATGTACCAGAGGAGTAACTTAAAAGGTTGAGCAAATCAAGGAAACTCAGCACTCAAAATAGGAACTGCTATCACTTAAAGATTGGGCAGAAATTTGTGCTGGATGAAACATTGTTAAATTTGTTACCATTTCCATAACCTAAAGATGTCAATGTTTACACAGCCAGATCTTCATAGCAGTACCTTTGAAGTACCTCAAGTGTAGTCAAGGAGTACCCACTACCATGGCTACCATTTGTAAACTACAATTTTAAGTGGACGTATTCATCCATATTATCTAGGAAAGAAGTATCGAACCTCACACAAACCCTGCTATCACTCAACCTCCACTTCAACTTACCCTCCCTTCACCAACCCTCATCAATGTATGTTAGGATTTGGCAAGACTGCTGATGATGGTAACCTGGGGGCGGGGGGATTTTACTCACATTGAAAGGTGGTATGGGTATTTGCCGCCATAAGCGCCACATTTAAGGCCGATTTTTCAGTTCCACCGCAGACTCCCCATTTTAAGCCTATTTACAGTTTTGGAGACCCCAACCTTTTTGAAAGAACTTAGGGCTATGGGGCTGTCCTCTATGCTGGTTTGTTTTGTTGTCTCCAATCGGGGGCTAGGGGAAATCCAAGTGTAAATTCAATAATAATTATTAATCATATTAACCGTCTGTTCCCACAAATAAAACTGGCAATTTTCCTTGAAAAGATAAAATGTCACTACTGACAATTTCATTTCCCCCCAATATCAGTGACTAGTGGATACACATGGACTTTTCGGCAAACAATGGAGTTAGATATATTCAATCACCCACCCGGCCCCGGTATGCGGTGTAGAAAAACACTTTCAGATTCTCCTTTTCATTCTCTTTCACCTGGGAGTGCAGTACATTGTTATATTGTTGCCCAGCTGAATAGATTTCAGCTGTTAACCCCAAACCAAATAAAACCCGCTCTCTGTACTTTTTTCATAGACAACAAAATACATAACTCATTCACAAATTCACAATTTTTCAAAAATAAAAACACATAACATATTGACTTCTATAGTGCGTGTTTCAATTAACTTTGGCCATGTTTTTTCAATCATTTATTATTCGAACAGGAGAAACATGAACCAACATCATGAGAGAATGTTTCCGGGCAACTTGACATCAAACAACTTTGTGCAAACAAATCCCGTACTTATTGCTTAACTTCCTTTCTATTCAATTTATTAACCACTTACCGCGTTTTCAGAAGAAAATTTTGTGTCAACGACCTATAGTACAATGTACACTGGTTAGTTTTTGAGAGAGGACGGTTATTTGTCACTCAACTCGAATCGTGGAGGTGGTAACCCTGCTATAACAATGGGCCCCACATACCAGGCCCTTGTAATATCTTTAGCTCATGGTTTGCGGAAGTCTATACATATCCATTTGGTCTCTGATATTGGGAAAAGAAATTTGATGTACCTTTATTTATTTTTAAGAAAATGTGCCCGTTTTATGTGCGGGAACCGACAGTTATATGTGATTATAGTAATTTTAATTATGAATTTTACCCTTGGTTTTTCCCCTTAGCCCCTCGATGGGGACAACAGAAGTTGTTATACAGTTGGTTATTTGGTCCACGCCCCTAGTCTAACTGTTTCTGGATGGAATTTGCGTAAACCTCAAAACCGTTATTTTGACAAGACTAGTACACCCAAATTCAGTTCCACAGACCCATATTTTATATCCACATGCAAATTAGTTCGGCAAGCCCCCAGTTTGAAAATTGGGTGGCACACATCTACCCAAAATATCTTGAGTACCCTCCCGGAATGAATACATCTTCAGATTTGGATGGGGGGAACGGGGACTTTTTCCAAAATGTTCGAAGTGTTCCAACAATTCCAAGATTGTTTGTACAAAGCACAGTATAAAGCCATGCACTCTATGGGAAAGTGGCACCTCCATATCTTATTTGTTTATTTATTTTTTATATTTGCTTTTCATAAGGGTATCAATATGGGAATGTTACAACATCTGAAATGTTTTGTTTACAAGTTTCAATGTCTGGGTCTTCTTACATGGACTTCATTATTTAACATGGTATCCATCTGTGTACAGGATCGAATTCATTGGTTTCCTATTGTCACCCGACGGGTGTTTTGAATCAACACCATGAAGCATAGCAATGTACCTATACTGTACTTGTAAGCTAACACATGTCATTACTTAGGGATAACAAGAGTTCTAAAAGTTTAAGGCACACAAGACATTTCATAATCAATGCAAAAGAAAGTACTGATGCTTTTGGCTAAAATGAGTGTTAAAGTCAGGGGGGTTTATGTGTTAAAATAGGATTTTTTATGTGAATCCCATGACCCTATTGAGGTGAAATTTCCCAAAACTGGTGCATTGTGGGATTGCCTCAAACACCCTCTGCTGTCACCCCATGGGAGACCGGGTTTGGAAAAGTGCAACACATATGTGCCCATATGGCTGCATAAGTTGCTTTTTCACATGTGGTGCAGTGGATCAGCGCTCGCCTAATAAGGCATAAGTTGTGGTCGGCCCGCTGTCGCCAACGTGTTGTGAACTTGGGCAAGGCATGTACCTCGCTTTGCCTCTCCCCCCAGGAGTATATTGGTTACCGGCATATGCTGGGAATGCAAAACATACTCACTGTGCGGGTAGGAGTGGCGAATAGAACCCCCACAGCAGTCCTTATAATGAGGGAGTCTGGCCCAAATGCCAAAGACAGAGAGATGGGCACTCTGCCTGCGGGCGCATCGTTTGCATTTTTACCTCAAAAATTGTAACAAGTTCAAATGTTCACACATACTGAAAATACACTTGCTCAATTTCATCAAAATCAAGAAAAAGAGGTTTTGTGCATTGTAAATATCATGATACATCACTAGTCCTGATGATCATGACTAGATAGTCTTAACTTTTTATGGCTGCTGTTATCATAGACTATCTAGTCATGACGAGTTGTGTGTACTGAAAATGCCATTTAAGCCAAGATACACAGACAGCTTCTGCTCTAACTTTACAGCTGCAAAATGGCTTAAATATTCATTATTTGCAATAAACGTTATATTGTAGGCATTCTTAAAGCGACATAATGGCATAAAAAATATTCAGACATAATGAAAGGACCCTTACTGAAACCACTTCCACAAGGATGTTTACATTCTGCAAAAACAGTAAAAACAGGAAGAGTTCCAGAGGGGAAGGTGGCAGTTCATGGCAATTTCTGGAACAGAAAACCAAGGTGTTGACATCCCTGACAGAATTTACAGTGTATCTAGCATGTTTTGTGAGCACAATTCAAAAGCATTCAGACCATGATTCTGGCATGTACTCTTAGGCTTGTAG
Source organism: Ophioderma brevispina (assembly GCA_023653785.1). Classification (NCBI taxonomy): domain Eukaryota; kingdom Metazoa; phylum Echinodermata; class Ophiuroidea; order Amphilepidida; family Ophiodermatidae; genus Ophioderma; species Ophioderma brevispina. The sequence goes on along the minus strand of JAMKCH010022312.1, from coordinate 49,059 downwards.
TAACGAATTGATCTGGCAAGGTGAAAGATGGATAGCGGATTAGCACAAAGATGAAATCGCAATGGTTGTGAGCTGATGACAGCATTGCTTTCAAGTTTTTTGGGTAAATGCTGGCAGTAATGTCAGCATCCTTTTTCAGAATTGTACGATACTGTCCACCTCCCCCTCTGGAACTTTTCCTGTTTTTACTGTTTTTACAGAATGTAAACATCCAAATTGTTTTCAAACTTGTGGAAGTGATTTCAGTAAGGCGACGAAAATAAAAAACCCTGTTTTACGGTTTTTACGATTTTTCAGTTTTGCAGAATTTTTTTTTTAGTTTTTCCAAAAATCATGTAAAATTAGCGTGTTTTTAGCCCAAATTTATCAATTTTGGCTATTTTTTTTTATAGAAAATTTGTAAAAATTGTTCATTTTTTCTATTGATTTTCCAGATTTTGGGGCAATTTTAGGCCAATTTTGACCTCCAGAAAATAAAAAAAAATAAAAAAAGAAAACATTCGCCCGACCGACCGACCCTACTCAAAAGGACCGCTCGCCCGTAAAACAGGGTTTTCTTTTTTCGTCGCCTAAGGGTCCTTTTCATTATGTCTGAATATTTTTTTATGCCATTATGTCGCTTTAAGAGTCTTCTGCATCATGTGATAGCCATTTTTCCTGATTTAAAATTCACATTATGAAATTTTCAGGTGAAACTTACCCTTGTTGTGTCTACATTGGGCTGCCAAATTTGGCGGCCTGTGTACATGTTGACATGAACTTTTTTGGGAACAAATTTCTAGCATCGGTTACAAATTGGTAAGACAATTATTCTACAGACTCTAGAGATGCTATGTATGTCAAAACAAAATTATTTTTTTATTTTTATTTAAGAAATATACATCTCAAAACATCTCAAACCTTAAATGGCATTGGAACTCCACAGAACAGTTGTAACTTATGGCACCAAAGATTATGTCCAAATTTTAAAAGATGATGCCATAAGTTACAATTATTGGAACTAGATACATCACATAAACAACCAGCACTGCCAATCAGCTATAAAGCTACTCATAAGGTGTGAAATGATGTGGATGAGTGACCATCTCTCAATTAATTGGCCTAAATCTTGTTATATAACATATTATTGTCCAGTGATTACAGTCTTTGTATTTGAGTAGGGCTACTCCTGTCAAATGAAAGTAAACAGCAAAATGATGTCAACAAAACAATCCTCTCTGTCCTTGTGTGTCTGAAGGTTTGTACTGAGCAAAACTTAGGACACAAAGTGTAGTGCACTGGATGGGCCTCGATCGTGACTGCCCGGGTGACTGGTCTCACTGACAACTATAATCAGTCATTGTCAGTTCCCCAGGCTGCAGGCCAAAATCACCTGTGACCTTGTATGTACTGTGATGTAAAGCACGAATACAGTTATGTTTAAATGGTCATATGACGTTCTGTCCGAGAACCATTAAAGGTCCATGGACATGCTTTAAACATACTTATAATACCACCAAAAAATGGTTTCATTCATAGTATGTATTGGTATCAATGTAAAATCTGCATGAAGCAGTAATTGAGAAACCATATATTTGATAAAAATTGGGCATAATACCATGTGTTTTGGATAAGGCCAAGGGAAATTGATTCTTAGTTTCCTGTTGGAGCGCGCATCAGATTTGCTACTGTGGCAAATATTTCATTATTTTGTGAAAAAAAATGTTTTTCTTGAAAACTTGATAATAAAAACAAATTTTCAGTTGCTCAAAACATTCAAGCATCCTTTCCTGTTCATTTTAAGTAGTTTCCTTGGGAGGGGTGTCACAGTATACCATAAATAATTAATTTCCTCCAGATTGTTGTCCCGCTTGTCATCATACTTGGTGCAAAAATGTGAAAAACTGATTTTTAAAATTTTGAAGAATTAAACCTGCAAATTATACCACTGTTTTGTTAATCAAGCACTTGTAAACTTTGTTTTATGTAATAAATATAAGGGTAGTAGTGTATTCAACATATTAGATGTAATAATGAAATGACAGGTAATAATGAAATTACAGAAAATAATGAATAATGAAATCGGACCTCGTCACCTTTTAAAAATCTCCAACAGGAAACTAAGAATCAACTTCCATTGGCCTAAGCTTTCAAAGGAAATTCCAAAACGAAAGTGATTATCGCGCTGGCAAGCGTGACCCAGAAGTGACGTCCGAGTAACAAATACGCGATACGCGTCATGATCGTCATCGTGGAACGGACGTGCGCGTGGCCAGTTTTCTTGCATACGTACACAGTTGACTTCTCGTGATATGCGTCGTACGTGTTGTATCATATGGCATAATTTTTCTTGATTTGATGCCTCAAAATTACGATTACAATGCGCTGTATTGTCGACGGCTGCACCAGCGGTGACCGTACCGACAAGGAGAATCAGAACAGAATAGATTTATTCAAGTTCCCAGACAAAGAAACCGACAAGGAGAGATATCTGGAGCGTGCGGTGCCGTTAGCCCACGTGTGAGCTTTGTTTACAACTGGTTACTCTGACGTCATTAAACGGGGTCAAATGCAACTCCAGCATCTTGATACGCGTTCGCGAAAACAGGAGAAGGCCCTGTCAGTTTGGGTATATTTATCCTTGAAATTTAACACTTAACCGATGTTCACTTTTAAAAATCTGTGTTGCGATATGATCAGGATACTGTTGAGGTACGAAAATGTAAGAAATTAAGAAATGTCTACTCAGCCGTGTCCATGGACCTTTAATTCTACGCACTCGCATTTGGTTTCAACCTACTGAGGCTACTCTGCAGATGAGATGCGACAGTAAAGTCTGATCACTGAGAATTTGAAATCTCACTTCCCTCCCTCTGAGAAATTACGACGCAAGTTCGTGTCTACCTCATAAGATAATGAAAAGTTGTCTTGGTCTGACCTCCTCAATGCCCTTGATGCCTGATTATTTTTAGCAACCACTATCATTTGTACACAACGGGTACAAAAACATGACAAAGAGGTGTACACAACAACACAACAGATATTGACAATAAACAACGTACATGGTACACGGTATGTATGCATGTAACCGTTGACCCAGTATCGTAATAAAACCTTTAGCAGAGGCACAGATGCGTTGAATACGTAAAATGGTACTTACCTGAAATACAGTATACAATACATCGTCGTAGAAACTGTGCTTAAGATACTAGCACAATCTTTGTATCCATTCACATGCGAATCCCATCATGAAAACATACAGGATCATCTACCAATAATTGGATGCAGTGTTGGGCGGTATAATTATTTTTATTGTTCTCTCACTTACTGAGCCCAGCCCTATCCGAGGGCGCACTCATAGTGAGAATAGTGATAAGACCGGCGCGGGCGGGGGCGCGGTGCGGCTCTGTAAGACAGCGCCAACAATTTAATATCAAATCAATTAAGGCATAATTACGTTACGCTGCTTCGCACCTACTTGCATCATTGCTCATAAGACTATTTGGAACCACTTGCCTCAATCACTCAGACAATCTAGTAGTATTCAGTTTTTAAGACAACTCAAACATATCTGTATCTTAATTATGAACTGCACTTTTCTCCCGTTTTATTTTTTTTATTTTCTGCATTCTGACTGTGAAGCGCTTTGTTCATTAATGTAAAAGCGCTATATAAATAACCTATGTTATGTATGTTATGTGGTGAAGTGATAAAGTCCAGCAAAGTTGTTAAAATCTGGGTGTGCCCCTGTACGAGAACTTGAAGGGGGTTTATTGCTCAATATAAAGCGGCACTGGGGGGCCCACATTTTCAACAAAATATGAAACTTCTTCAATTGCTCTCAAATTATATCTAGCCATTGGTAAGAACAGAGATATATTTTACAAGATAGGACATTGATATGAGTATAAACCTGTCCTTTATCATACCTAAATGCCATTTTAGGTAATTTGTAGCCAACTTGAAGTTTTCCATACTTTACTCAACAATGTGTATATTACTGAATATTTGGACTCGTACCACTGATATTTAAAACCACCAATGTTTATCGACCGATCAAAACGTGTCATAGCGTGGGAAACAATGCATACGGCGTGCGTGTTCTTTGTGTTAACCGCCATTTTCTTCGTCGCTGATTTCACGTCGCCGCGACGTTAATTAAATTATAAATCGTTCTGTTTCCCATAATGAAGCTTATTTGGTCTAATCATTTCGGGTGAGGCTTTTGTAAATATAAAAAAGCCTTACACCCATGGCAAAAATATCGAGTTGAAAATCTTGAGGGCGCACTATTTTTCAAATGGGCCAGTGTCTCTTTAAAGAGTAGGCGCCAGACTATAAGTTTCTTTATAGCAAGCTGGCAGTTTGAATCAAACACGAATTAATCCCTGCCTAATGTTATGTTACTCTGGACTCATTTATGCTTGTACCTCATCTTTGTACTCTTCCTTATCTCAACATCTTAAAGGTGCAACAGAGAGATTTTGGGGTATCCATATGATGTGCCATAACGGTAGTGATTTCATATAAATAAGACCATAACACAGGATTTATTTTTGGGTGCGGGACTTCGAAAAAAGTGGGACCTTTTGTTCTAAAAAGTGGACTTTTTTGGTCAAAGTGGACCGTACCACCATACAATGGTCCTTTTTGGGACTTGTGTGGGTGGGGTGGGGGTGAGCTTGAACCCCCCCCCCCCCCCCGCGTACCGGCCTGATAATTTTTAGGCCCAACGTATTTGAAACACCACCACCCCGCCCCCCCCAAACAAAAAGCTCCACTGCACCGTTTTTCCCACACTCATCTTTTTTTAAAGTATTGAAAATGTATCGTTTCGAATAGAAGTGCTTGCGTTTGCCGAGTCGGAGTTGTCGACATTCAATAAAAACTACCGCTCCACTGAAGGTGTTAGTAAATTTTAATTCACAACCTATTGTCGTCATCCTCTTTCTTAAAAGAATGTAAAAACAGACCTGGATTTTATCTATAAAGGAGTATTAATTATAAAGTGTGCACAAAGGTCAATATTGCGGCAACTTATATTTCTATTTCATTAATACCTGTCAACCATTCTGTCATGAACTCTGAGTTTGATGCTGACATGAAATGATCCCTTGCATGAAAATTGGAGGTTTGATATATAATGACATTTTTTTAAAGTTGAAAAACCATTTGAGAGCAATAAGGTGTTTCCAAATGTTTTAAAGCACAAAAGCAGAAAAGGCGATATTGCATGATGCAATGCCATATTCACATGTGCTAATATTCAAAACGGCAGCTATACGCCACTGTTTTTGTCTCTATATCTTAGGAACGAAATGGATTTAAAAGCTAAAATTTCAGGAGGACAATGAGAAAATACGGCGTTTCATCTGATATCAAAATCATTTTTAGAAGGGGAATATTAGGTCTGACACTGAATTAATTATATTGGGGAATTTCAATATCTGCTTTACACTCTAAAAACGTGTTTAGAAATTCTGGACAAACTTGTGTTTAGATGGGTTAACGTTTAGCATTTAAACACAAAAACTTGTGTATAGATATCTTAACGTTTAGTATTTAAACATCTAAAATACCTAAACACAATACATGTTTGAATCCTAACCATTATGGCCATCTAAACACTAGTTTGTCCAGGATTTCTAAACACGTTTTTAGTGTAAAAAAGAGTATCTTCCTAGTTATGTTGATATTTTCAATCTGTTTGATCTAAAAAAAATTACTACCCCTACCCGTGCCAGAGTTATTGATCATATAATTTGTAACTCTGACAGTAAAGTATATGCCAATCTGGGGTAAATCTGTACTGGTTTCAGTGATCATTTTACTATTTTTTGTACCAGAAAAACATCAAAAGTCAAGTTGCTAAACATAAAACCATCATCAGAAGCCGGTCCCTTAAAAACTACAACCACCAGGATTTTCTCGACAGCCTATCTAAGGTTGACTGGACTGAAGTGTGCAACTTACAAAATGTTGAAGAAGCCTGGTCAAAATTTAGGAATCTGGTCATTGAAGTTATTGATACTACCGCACCAATAAAACGAACCGAACCGAACCAGCGATATCTTAAATGATATAAAGAAGCGGGACACAATTTTGTATACATTTAATAAGGATAAATAAAAAAAAATTGACTAATTTTCAGTCAATTAGTTCAAGTTCACAAATTATTAAATGTGGTGTTCCACAAGGCTCAATTTTAGGCCCATTGTTGTTTATACTTTATGTCAATGACATAACCGAAACTACTTCAGCTCTTGATTTTATCTTGTTCGCAGATGACACTACTATTTTGTACTCTCATCCAGACATTTTCTCTGAAATAGGTTTTGTAAATAATGAGCTTCGTGAAGTGTGTAATTGGTTTAAAGCTAACAAATTATCTGTAAATACGAAGAAAACTAACTACATGGTTTTAGGGACCCCGCACGGAACTTCCAAGTATAGTGATAAAATAATTGACAAAAAACAGTGTTCACATAATAATGTTAACGATACTCAACAGGCATGTATCAGCAAATCAGGAAATATTAAAGATACAAAGTGTATGGTAAAATATGATAGTATTTCTCCTAAAACAATCGATATCGTCCTTGATGGTGTATCCCTAGAAAAGGTCAGAACAACAAAATTTCTTGGACTTGTTATTGACGAAAACCTTTCTTGGAAATATCACATTGATACTATATCCAAAACAATTTCTCGTAATATTGGAATTTTAACAACTGATACGATTTTGTGCAGAATATGTATTGTTATTCGTTGTATTCTATTTTTATACATGTTATAATTGGGCCGTATATAACATGGGATATGAAATCGGGTAATACTCTAGATCATTTAAACACAGATTTATAACTCCAAAAGGGGCACTAAGACATATTTCTAACATTGCCTTATAAGATGTCAGTCGGACCCTTTTTTACCTAGAATACGAACCTTAATGTTTGACACATTTAACCTTAATCTTGGGTATATTTATGTATAAACACAATTCACGGATTCAATTACCAGAAACAATTTGACAAGTATTGTCACGAAACATAGCGAAATACATGACTATCACACAAGGAATGCCCCAGATTACACATAGCTAAAACCAAAAAAAGGCATGTTCCGACAAAACAATTGGACTTAAAATCAAAACAGGTACCTTCATTCTGGAACTCCCTGAACTCAACATTAAAAATATTCAAAATCAACAAAAACACTTCAGAAATCAATTGAAAGCAAGCTTATGAATTGCTATGCTAAGAATTAAGGCATGTCTTTATTTATTCGTCTGTCAATAATTTAAAGTTTATATCAGTATTAATTGGTGCTGTCAAAAAATACATCAAAACAAATATTCTTGGAATACAACCTCACTGCTAGTCCTTAATGTTGGGAATCTCATTCATATCCAAATAATTAAACATTTATGAATTGCTGGCGTATCTTACCGAATTTAGATTTTCGGCCGCGCCCGCGTCTCGTCTACGGTGTGCAATTGTCTTTTTTAATAAAAATGTAAAATTTTTCTATTTTAATTTTAATGTTGTATATTACATACGTAGGTGGTGACCCATTCTGGCCTTATTGTCCTTGTGTTTTACCTCTTTCCATATCACCTCACCTTTTGTCTAGATGTTATGTTATTTTAGAAGATTATAAATAAGTGATTTTGTTTTTTTTTTTTTTTTTTTTTTTTAAAATGGTTTGATTGAAAAAAAAAAAAAAATCTGTCATGAGGACTACTGTAGTAAGGATTCGTATAGTAAAATCTGAATACTATACAATGTTGCCCATATAAAGTTGGAATAAAATATTTTACCAACTTTTATGGAATGATTCTTACAGTGTAAGTTATTATGATATTTAGGGTGTATATCGCTACATTACTTGATTGATCGTCTCTTCCGAACATATCACCATGATGAACTTAGTCCACATTACACTGTACGTACCGTGCCCTTAGCCAGAAAGGAAAAAGAAAATGTGGTATTTGAACCCCCCCCAGCAGATTAAGGATTGTTACATTTTATGCGATAGAAATGTTCAACAGTACAATGTTTTATGAAATGTCAATCAGTCACTAACTAATATCGAGTATGACCACCCCTTGCAGGGAATCGTGGCGTTAAGACGTCGCGCGGTATACGTTCCACAAGGATTGTTTCTGATGGGCAATGCAGGCGTCCCGCTCATCGGTCAGAGCCTGAGATAACTCTGTGAGTTTTGAGAGGAAGAGTATCCATGTCATTGATGACTCGGCCAAAGGCATCCCAAGTAGATCGAACGTTGGTTCCATAGTGTATTATCCACAAACGACGAAAGACGTACGTCTCGTTCCCTTGGCCATTTTCCGCGTTTACGTGTCTACGCACAGATAGGGTAGTCGGCGATCATCGCGTCTGGTAGTCAATCATGGTTGTCCTGGGATTTAGCGGGCCTCAAATGACCCACCTCTCGATGATGTTGTGAGGTTTTACGGACCGTTACGATGCGGATATCCTGAGGAAAGCAAAATCAGCGAATTTGGATTGTTTTATATATACTATATATAGATACCCTTCTCGTGGAGTGCAAGCACTCTTCGGCGTATTGACAATGCCGTTGGACGAGGCATACCCTATGGAACCTCTGTGTCAGTTTTTGTTGTACTTGAAAGGTAACAACCAACTCTGAAAAACGTGGGCTCGTTGCACACAGGCTTGGAGCAGGGAAAAGAAACAAACAACAAACGTCTGGCATTTTATAGTTCCCAACAAAAAGCATGTAGCATTGTTACGTAAATCAAAATTATGCGTGGATTCACTTCACCTGGGTAGTGGGGACTCATTATGTAATCATTCACCTACTCTAATATGATTACTGAGGCGTTCAAATAGAAATACGTTTTAAGATTGGGTCTGAAAAAAATATTCCATCTTTATGGGCAACAGTGTATCTGAACAAATTGATGAAAACAAAAACAATCCAAAGAAACTTTGGCATCATCTTAAGAATTTGGGTTACAAGTCAAGAGATAAAGAGCTTGGGCAGCAATTGTTTTGGAGATAGGTGGGTTTCACATTACGATCCTTTACAAATTGCAAACTCTTTCAACAGTCTCTTTGCCGATATAACACCTGCTTTAGTAAATAAACTTCCTCCCCAAGTAAATTGTTCACAACAGATCATGCTATTTTTAGAAAAAAAATACCAAGACAATAATATTTTGCATTCCTTAATATTAGGATGTGTGGATGAGGAATTTGTTGAAAACGAACTCCTTCACCTCAATCCGAACAAAATTACTGGCCTGGACAACATCCCATCAAGGTTTATGAAGGGTGGCGCTCCCATTCTGAAGGTCTCCATTACTCATATTGTAAATACATCCTTTACCGGCAGTATTGTTCCGAATGAACTAAAAAAATGATGTAAGCAACTACAGACCTGAAAGAAAAAACTGTTTGAGTTCAATTTGATAATTTTTTGACTAACAACATTTTGTGTGAACACCAACCAGGCTTCAGGAGCAACTACTAAACTGACTCATGTCTCATTCACTTATTTAATCTTCTAGAGGTTTATTCACTGGTATATGGTCATACTTGATCTTCACAAAGCATGACACAGTAAACCAATGGCCACCCCCTCATCTTATGTGAAAAAGTAAGTGCAATGGGCCATGGGAGTTGAGTCAGGTACTGAGTGGTTTCGCTCATATCTTTCCAACAGGCAACATGTTGTTTATATTAATCATGTGTGTTCCAGTGCAATGAATAGTTCTTGTGGTGTGCCCCAGGGCAGTATCCTTGGGCCACTTTTATTTCTTTGCTATATTAATGACATGATTTTAAGTATTCATCCAGATTGTAAGCTGCCTTTATATGCTGATGACAGTGCTGTACTTTTTCTCACAAGGACCCAAATCTCATTTCAAATAAACTATAGGCAAAGTTCTTGAATCATGTAGTAATTGGCTTGTGGACAATAAATTGTCATTACATCTTGGTAAAACAGAATGCATGATTTCTGGCTCAAAAAAGAAAAATTAAAAGGTTGATAATTTTAAGGTTGATTGTCTAGGTCAGACTATCAAAAGGAAAGGTTGATTACGCATGTTCTTGGTATTCAGAATTCAACAAGTCTTAAACATAAATTACAGATCACTCAAAACAAAATTATTTTAAATGTCGGGCCCCGGACACACATTAGTAAAAAGGAGCTTTTAAGTCTCAATTACTTGAATACTAAGAATATGGTTACTTTTTTAGAACTATGTCATGTTCAAAATTTTAATGAAAATGGTGCTCCCTAATTAAGAGAAAAAATTGTAAAAGATGAAGCCTTTTAAATTTTATTGTTCCCAAAATTAGTTATGCTTCAATGAAACACCGTTTATTTGATTTTGGCACTGTCGCATTTGTAACATTTCGTATAGTTTTGAAATTGAAAACATTAATTTTGCTTTTTTTAAGTTTTTTATTTTTTTCTTTTTTTTTAATATCCTATCTCTGAACTATGAATTCATATTGACAGTGTATTAATTGGTACTTTGTACGTTTTTGTACAACAGGTGGGTTATACAAGCACGAACACAATATACCATAACCAATTTTGTTTTCAGCAGATAGCATAGTGCAGAATATCAATCGAAAGTCATATATTTTCCGACGAAAAATTCAGTAACAATATGATTTATTTCATTCAAAGATTGACCCTAAATCTTTTTACATTAGACCTAATATCACATTTTGCAGACATGTTCAGATATTTGCCATCGAAAACCAAATTTTGCGGGCATAATTCAGATAATTGGGGTGTCAGGACGGCCCTGTATAAAACATTACTGCAAATTAAAGATCGCTGAGGATTTTAGTGTTGAGATTTTGATACCATTAAGTTTATATTTAATGAAAAAAAAACCAAACATGACAAAGTGGTATAACAGTAGATGATTCAACATTTCCTTGCAATGAACTAAGGATGTATGGCCTAAATACCGCCGAATCCCCGCACGATATTAATTGGCCTGTATTTTATTTTAGATTGGGAAAACATAGTCACAAAAGTTTGCTTTTACACGTGTTCTAACAGTTAACCATTCTGAAAATGAATAAAATAAGACATAGAAGCCTTTTAAAAATTAGTTTATTTTCATGATCAAACGTACCTTTCATAATAAAAACCACTCGGAGTAGATTTGATTCCAGTAGCTTAGGTGAGGCCAGCAACTGAATGCAAGAAATGTAAATTTCCCCTGTTAAATCTTCAGGCTGTAAATCTTCAGATTTATGAGTGATATGCAAATTTAACTATTAACACGAAGATCTTTTGACTGAATAGAAAAGGCTAGAATTGACAATGGCTTAGATTTGACACTTGGGCCCCAATTAGAGAAGGAGAACGGACCCAGGTCAAACATCATTGTTTACCCCTCACTACAGAAAAGGTTTAACACCTTTGGTAGTTGGTATGGACCCTCTATCAACGCAAGTTAGGTAGTATAATCTCTAATTGTGGTGTCACTTTTTCAATAGGGGCCAATTTAAGTTTACACAGGAGTCAAACTTTGAAAATGCTCCAATCATGTTGAAATGTATGCCACATTGTCCGTCTAGTCATAAGGATTCCAAAAATGTATAGTTTGTACCATCTATGACCATTAGTTTGGGATTTATAGGGTAAAAATGGCTAAAATGGTAAAAAAGGTCAATTTCTATTTGTACAGGGGTCAAAATCAGAAGTTGCTCCAATTTTGTTGAAAAATGAAAGAAGTTGTTCATCTAGCTTAATGTGTCAAAATAAGGAATAGTTTGTACCATCTGCAGTGTACAGTTATCATGTTATGTGACAAAATCGGCCATAGGGCAACATAATCCAATTGCCGTTGACCTTCTTTGACCCTTATCCCGTAATAAACATTAAACAAAATTCAAACTATACTTTGTGGAGTCCTCTTACCTCAAGTAATATGCCAGTATTAAAAAATAGAATCAGATTAACTTTCAATGTTGACCTCTGTACAAACTGAGATTGAACTTTTTTACCTTTTAGTCCAATTTTATAAACCCGTTTAACATCCAAAACCATGGTCGATGTGCTACAACTATACATTTTTTGAATCCGTATGATTAAATGGCAACATTGCCTACATTTCACATGAATGGTCCATTTTAAAAGTTCGACCCCTGTGTAAACTTAAATTGGCCCCTATTGAAACAGTGATAACCACAATTGAGAGTACTACCTACCTAGCATTGATGTTAAGGGTCCATACTAACTACCGGATGTGTCAAACCTTTTCTGTAGTGGGAGGTAAAAACAAATCCTTAACTAAGGCCCTATGATATTCTGCTCCTTCTCTAAATATAGATCATTGGTGTATACTTCGCTATTTTTAGGAATTTTTGAATTTACTGTAATTGCCTGTGCCCATTGGTGTGAAAGCAGATCTTAGTCTTCCGGAGCCACAGTCTGGGCCCCACATACGATAACGGAATAAAGCGTGAACTAATGTTATGCGTGAAGAGTCAACTAAAATGAGTGCCCTATTCTTTAACCGTTGTACCGAGAGTACTTCTACACCGGTATATTTTGAACAACTTATCAGGGGGTTGTTCCGTGTTGAACACAACATCCTTCAAAGAAATGCCCAATGGTGGTAAAGGACATCGCCCGAGAAGGAGAGAAGGAGGCCCTCTATAATCATCATAGTTATATTTCACCATCAATTTTGAGTTGGTATTTTACTACTACTTTATCATGTACGCAAGGAGTTTTTGGAAAGAATTTTGTATTGAGCCACCACCCTATGAATTCAGCAGCCTCAACAGAATAAACTGCATGTTGAAGGATGTGGTGGCAGAATACTGAATTCATCCCATATTTTTTATCCACAAAATACACTTGTATCAAGAACAAAATGAGAAAAGTCAAACTTCAGGGGCATGCTCACTGGAAAAAACAAAGCTTACAGCATACCTATGTCAATGACCATTTATTACTTAAATGAAGAAACTGGAAAAAGCTGCATAGCTGCCTTTTGTTATGGAGCTTGTAAGTGATGCCAAAGATAATCTTTGGTGATGCCTAGATAGACCTTTTGTCCTTCATAAGACAAAAAGAGGCTACATGAGGCAGCCCTTTATAACAATACCCGAATACCTATCAGCTTATGCTGCTAAGATTTGGTCAGACGGATTTGGTTATATGACTGTCTTCACACCAAGTAGACTCTAGAATACAACACAATGGCCCATATCTTAATGATAAAGCATGGCCCATGACTGTGCTATTTATATCATGAGCAAGTTATCTCGCTATGAGCTAATAAAATCTCAATTCCCATGGCGCAATTCAATAACTTTCATTCACCAATATATTGAGCAAATACACCCCCTGTATTTTAGTATGAATTATGATGCCCAGAACATACATGGTCAGCTGCTGTTAGCATGTGCACATCCAAGGTTACTGAACTAGAAAGGCCATATGCGATTCAACCTTGAAAAAATTCTAATAAAAGGACTTTTTGCATATTCTTGTAGGGCTATATGTGAATTATTATGAAAAAATTTGTCCAGCCTTCTGGCAGCTGCGTTGGTCAGATATTCAAGGTCAAAGGTCAATGACCTTTATAAGGCATATCATGGATCATAACTCCTCAACCATTTGGTCTAAAAGCATAAATGAGGTGTCTATACCAAGGTTTTTGGGGTCAACAAACACAATTAGCATATAGGAAAAACGATCAAATGCACCTTTCCTTGATTTTCAAAATAGTCTGCACTATTTGCATGAAATTGTACGTCAAACTTCGTCCCCCTCAACCATTTTAAAGGTGTTGGTTAAGACCTCCTTAGATGTCTTAGTTACAAAGCCTCTGACCCTTTTGATTTTGGTACAGGTGGATTGGTATAAGTCTCCTCTTTCCATTGATATCAAAAGCATTCCAATAGTCCTCCAATTGACTTCATAGTAATGTTTTAATGAAGTATTTTTCATGGGAAACTTGATTTCTCCGATTGTTGCTAAAAATAAGCCAATTTCTATTTTGAGTTAAAATACAGGAATGTGTGATTTTGTTAGGTTTTGGGGTGATTATGAAAGGAAAATCAAGTTTTGTAACATACAAAGGAGGTATTAAGTGCATAAAGCACATATATTTTTGATAGAAGTGAAAAAAAAAATTATAAGGTGGCAACCATATCCCCTTCCTCCAAAACTGAGTCTTGTCTACCACTGCCAAAGGTAAGGTGGCGTGACAGATTATTTTGCGATAAAATGAAAGCAAATGATGGTCCCAAGATTAGATGCAGCCATTAGGTTTCAAATTTATGTGTTTTAGCTGGCCGGATGAAAAACTTGTTGGCAGTGGTAAACAATCCACCTTCCTCCCCCAGGAAGACGAAGGTTACCTCAGACCTTCAATGGTGGACTTTGCTACTCATATGAGGTAAAGAGTCCCATTCAGCCTACCTGTGACCTATCAAACACGCTGACAATGGATGCGTTTAAACACCCTGACGACGGATGCGTTTAAGTTGGGGGGGGCTCACCTCCTATCTCTTCGTGGGCAGGCCGCCGACCAGCCTCCGTGGCTCGTCACCTCATAAACGTCCTCGAGTTGTTCGCCGTCTTTCTGGCATAGCGGCACTGGCTCCCCGTGGTCAAGGGGAAGGTAATTGTTGTCCGCTCTGACAATATGAAGGTGGTGACATATAAAGAAGGGTGTAATCAGTCCCAGCCTATGCACGGAGATTCTTCGGCTCTCGGTGGTGCCGAGATTGGGACATCGGGCTGATCGCCTCCCGTGTTTCGGGAGTGGACAATGGTTTTCAGACAGTCTCCCAGGAGGGTCCCTAATCCCAGACACAGCCAGAAGTCAGAGGGCCGTCGGTGGACTTTGCAGTTTGCTGTACAATCTTCTAGATAGTGCACCGTCCACACGTGGATCTGTTCGCCTCAGTCATGAATCGACAGATTCTGGCATATTAGGGGTCTACTCTTAGAACCCGGATCCCCGGGCAGTCAAACGGGACGCCATGGCAGCGGACCGGTCAGGATTGATAGCCTATTATGTTTGATCATAGCTTCTCCAGGTTGCCATATTCCCAAAAGTTTCCGAGTGGCTCTGTCTCGAGACTGCCTGGTCGTGCTGGTAGTCCATTATGGCCACGGCAGCTGTGGTTTCCCAGGCCACTAGATCGGCTTGTAAGGGAACAGATCCGTCTTCCAAAGGGAGGGGGCCTGGTAAGAGGTCCTCCAGTCGACGCGTTCGTTCCAGAGTGCACCACCCATGCTCCGAACCTGCTTGATGCATTTCTGTAAACTGTACACTGAGGTGGGACTTTCTGAACAGGCTGCCATGCTCACTGTTCAGGAAAATTCACTAGAGCATCATAGGATTACCAAACATGGTGTGCCGATAGAGAGTTCGATCCATGGTTGGCAATTTCCTCAAGGAAGTCTTTCAGGAGTGGGATTAACTTAGTGTCCTGACTGTCCGAGGTTTCTTTTTTACCGAACAGCCACAGGCCAGACCCGTAAAGGTGATGGCATGACCGTTTAAGTCCCTTCTTGTCCAATCTGGCGATGGGTATGTTTACGGATCGTCCCCGGTTCGTAGCTTTGTTCCGGAGTGGGATTTGCCATTAGTCTTGCAATTCTTGGTGTCGAAACAGTTTAAACCCAACCGAAAGCTTAGTCTTCTGGTACTTCCTAGTAGCTGTGGCTTGTGGCCATAGTGGGTTCAGATATACATGCCTTGTCTACGGACGAGGCCCGCCACCGCTTTGAGCGCAAGGTCTCTATTCTTCCACATGCAGGCCTGTTACCCCGAAACCGGTGTTTCTGCCACGTCTCACCATAGTTGCAGACCGGGGTTGCAGACAGCTCAGAGAAGCCTGCAGCAAGGGACACATTGAGCCAGCTGGATTTCCTCAGTCATCTGAAATGCACAAAAAACACCAAGATTGGTTGACTGGCTTCTTGGTTGGGCCATATTATGTTCGAGTTCACGCTTCCTCCTGGGCCTTCCATAAAGAAGCCTTCATCCCAGATATTTTGTACAATGTCGGTTGGAGTTGTACTTTCCACCTTCCAACAAGTCTATTTGATTGCATTGTGTTTTAGTCAGGGAGAGGGGTTGGTTCGCCGTCCAATCCTTTCTGGCTTAGTAGCATCTTGAACCAGAACATTAGGCGACTAGGGTGGGGCGTTGACAGGGATTGCGTTGCTACCTTCTGCGACCTTCTTCCGCCCCGATTAAGTCATGCAGTGGTATTATGTGCAAGAGTAGGTTTGTGGAAGGAAGCTAGCACGAGTACAGGGTATTTCCTCTCGGAGTGAGGGGCGGTATACGACTTGAGTGTGGATCCTACTTCCACGACCTTAGGCGGTCACCAAGTTGCTTATTCTCTACATCTAAGGAGGTCCCGTTGGAAGGTTTTGTCTGAGTTTTTGTTTTTATGAGAGAAACATTTGCTGAAGGGCGAATCACAGCGCCGCTTGAATGTGGTCCGTGATATTAGGTGCTTGCCATGTCCCGACTATTCGGGCGTTGGCTCATTTCAGCATGTGGGTAATGAGTTTTTAATGGAACCCAATGAAATATTTATGCAAAAGGTCTATCATAGTACCACACTCTAATCACACAGGACCATCATTCTAGATCTGTCCAAGACAATATTCCCTGATTGACAATAGATTTTTAGCTGTTTTCATTATTATCTAATTAAGGTCACATTTTTTGTTTACTATTTGTACAGACTGACGAATTGGCTTTTACGTTGAGAAAAACTGTAAAAATCTGATTACAAGTGCTATTCTATGCTGAAAAGCAAGGATGGCGCATCTGTAGGCCTAAAAATATTATTTGTTGTTTTTTTATTGACACCACCTTTTTGGCTTCTAGGCCAAGTGGCTGAGCAGCTATGACCCATCACAAGCCAACCCCCAAAAGCAACTAGAAGGACGGACAAATTTTTCCATAATATTCATAGACCTACCAAAAATATACAAACAAAGTTCCTTTATTAGAATTTGTTCAAGGTACATAGGACATGGTGTCTATTAAGCCTCTACATTACGGTCCTCCATCAATTGTTATTCTCAACCCTCAAGAAGGTGGTTGAAGTTTTGTTGTTAGATTTTTTTGTGAGAGAAAAACATTTGGTTGTAGATAGGCGAATCACTGAGCCCTGTGATGCAGTTTCAGGAGTTTAGTTGGCTTATTTTCAACAGTGCTAATGAGGATTTCTGTGTGGTCCAAATGAAATATTGACCAAGAATGGTTAATTAGTTATCGATTTCCACTGATTTTACAATAGATTTTGGCTGTATTTCATATAGGATTATGGCAAGTTTTGGGTTATTTGGATATTGTACAGACTGACGAATTGGCTAAATTTATGTTGGAAAACGTGGAAAAAATTTTGAGTCACATGCGGAAAGATAATGATGACTTCATTTGTAAGCCTCTAGACTGTTTTATTGTGTTTATGACCCCAAAAACATGGGTTATAGAACACCATCTTTTTCTTCTAGGCCAATTGGATGAATAGTTATAACCCATCATAAGCCATATAAAGGTCGTTGACCTTGACCTTGAATACCTGACCAACGCAGCAAAACTAGAAGGCGGGACAGTTTTTTGGTAATGATTCTTATATAGGCATACACCAGAATGATATACAAAGAGTCCTTTTATTAGAATTTTTTCAAGGTTGTATAGGATGTGTCATATTACGCCTGTACTAGAGCCATTGGTAGAATTGGCATGCCTGACCTCATAGTGATGTGGTTATGGCAATGGCGGACCAGGATTGAAAAATTGTCAAATTACCGGGGGCTGAAAGGCTGTAACTGCTCCCCCCCCCCCCCCAAAAAATAGCTAAAAATGGGCTGATTTTGCAAGAATTTGCAGGAAAGAGGAAATAACGGGAGGCGCCGCCCCCTCCCTGGAAAGCGCCTTGTATGGTATGTATGTAATAGAGGTTTTTGGCAATTCCAATCAGTGTTCACCCCCCCCCCCAAAACAAAAAAACCCCCAAAAATGCACAAAATGAGGTCTTCCCCTCCCAAGAACCAAAAAATCCACTATGAATAATTGCTTACAAGGCGGTTCTCGAAACCACCAAGTCTCGCCCTGCTTCGCGCTTAATTGTAAGACAAAAAGCGGCACACCAGAGGAATGTGCGGATACAGGGCTGTACCCAAAAAATTTTGCAACCAGATAAACTCCCAATTTCTTAACTAGTTTTATCTTCCCCACTTTATTTCATTTGACCCACCCTAGGGGTCACCACATTTCCAATTGTGGAGATATTTAATAATGAGAAGTTCCTCAAACCAAGAGCATAAAAACTAAGATGTGTAGAAGTAGCACCCCCGGGTTTGCATTTGATAGTATTTCTATACCTTCTCACTCTTTCATTGGACACCACCCTAGGGGTCAACAAACATTTTCCATTGGGAAGATATTAAATTTGAAAAAAGTCCCCACATGGAGCACAAGTAAGAGTGTTTAGGAGTAGCACCCCCGGGTTTGCATTATAGTATTCTATACTTCTAACTCTTGCATTGATACCACCATTGAGGTCACAACATCTTCCGTTGGAGATATTCATCTTGAAAATGTCCCCAACATAATTTCATACCAAGAGAATGGTTAGGAGTAGCAACCCCGGGTTTGCATTTTATAGTATTTCTTGATTTCCTGCTCTTTTCATTTGACACCCACCCCCAGGGCCACAACATATCCATTGTAGATATAGTAATCATGAAAAGTCATGCAAAAAATCCCTAAAATTCACTAAATTTAGTTAAAACTATGAAAAATAAATTATTCAATTTGGCAACCCTTTTTTGAAAAAAAACATGTGACCCACATTTATATTTGATTCGCCCCTACAGGGTACAGAAAGTGTTGAAATGAACCAATTTGCGTCTTCATTTTCAAGAATGTAAAACAGGCTGGCAAACCAAAAGAAGGGACTGACCAGAAAGTAGAAAAAACCATTGTCAATGAAAAACATGGGGCAACTGAACTCTTCTAGCTAGATATATTGATGTTAATACCTTTGGTTCGTGGTTGTCCCCCCCCCCTTTGATAAGGTCTTCTTGTTTTTGTTACACCTGTTTGTCCACCACCAAATCAAACACAGCCATATACGCCAAATAAACACATGCTGACCCAATTTATTGGAAGGGTGAAACAAAAACTACTGAATCAAAAATTCTTTTTTGAAGGTTGAGTATTTCACAAGGACCATGACAACCTGAGAAAATTTGGTGAAGGGACAAGCATTTAGCATTAGTTGCCATTTACAATAAATAAAAAAGAAATGCCCCTTTTTTAAGTGGCCACATGCATTTTGGGACCACCAATTATTATTCACACAAAAGGTGTTACCATATAGTAGTCTCATGTAGCGAAGAATTTGCATATCCAATGTACCATTTATGCGATACAGGAAAGTATGCTATTTAATTAGATCAATTGCATCAAACAAGGCCCATTTAATTGACCACTTGCACTTTGAACGCAATTGTATACTACAAAAAAGAATGTAACGGCATAGAAGTCCAATTGTAGCGAAGGGATTGGGCATATCAAATTGTACCATTTCAGTGACAGCAATTATGAATATTTGATTCAATTGTATCAAAAAATGCCCCTTTAATCGGCCCACATGCACTTTGGACCCAAATTATGATTCACCCAAAGATGGGCATCGGCATAGTATCTTCATGCAGCGAAGGAAATTTTACAATACGATTGTACGGTTCAGGCAGTACATTATACGCAATTTAATTAGGCTCATTTGCATACCTAAGCCGCTTGTATCACCACACCCGCTCAAATTGGAAAAAAAAAAAGATGCGCACCATGAAAAGCTTTCATGCAGTGAAGGAATTTTCTGTAGCCATGTACAGTTTCAAAATTTATAGCAATTACGCTTGTTTTTTGCATATTAATTAACTCATTTGCCTACTTAAGTTTGCCGAAATACGCCCGAACTCTAATCAGTTCGAGAAAGAACTCTTCAGCCCGCTCCCTATCCACCAAGTTACATCAGATACGCCGTACGGAAAACTCCAAGAAAGAAAAAATTGCTACACAAGCCTTGCGGGAAAATTTTCGTTAAATTATGAAAAATTAGATCCTTAATTAGCATATTTTACGCCACAATCTATCGGTCGAGAATTGGACCCGCTTCTTTTCCACCAAGTACATCAGTCATAGCCCTTACGGAACTTAAAGAAAATGTACACAAGCCTGAACACGGAAGTCAGGGCAGACAGACAGCCTGACAGACGGACGGACAGGCACGGACGGACGGAAGGAGGGAAGGACGGACGGACGGACGACGGACAGGACAGACAGACAGAACAGACAGACCAGACAGACAGACAGGACAGACAGAAGACAGAACAGACAGGGAAGACAGACAGACAGACAGACAGACAGGACAGACAGGGACAGACAGACAGGACAGGCAGACAGACAGACAGTAATCACTTTCTGTTTCTGTCTGTCTAAGTCTCTGCCGAACAAAGTTCAGGCGAGACAAAAATATAGGGCACACCTTTGCAAAGTGGCATTGTGGTTCTTGAGGGGGAAGGGTTCATATTTGGAATTTCAATTACCCATTGAAGCCTGTATTATAATTTTACATTAAAGTTCAATACCAATTTCAGACCACTGATACATTCAAAATTGGCATGTTTTTTCCTATTTTTACATTATAGCAGTAGATACTAGAATAAGCAACTTTTGCTGTTGAAATTTGAACACTGGTGTTTAACTTCTAAATGCCTCGGTGTTCATTTTCCATGAACAGCTGGCACATTGAATGTTTTAAATACATAAAGGCATTCATGTTAAAACTTCACATTGATTTAAAAAATACTACACGTTAAAATTTGCAAGATCCCCCTGGCTTTTCAGTTTACCAAACCAAAGTAAACCAGAATTTCGCGGTTCTTGGCTTTCGCGCTCACTATATTAAAAGATTATAAGCTGAAAATCATGCCGGTTTCCACACTCAAAATGGCATTGTACCCGATGGCTGTGTTCATCATCTGAAAGAAAAGGTATGTTTTGTATGACTCTACGCGTTTTAAAGACCAGAAAATGACAATTTTCCAGGTAACTTTTAACACAGTAAAGAATAGGCAGCGTATTTGGTGGTGTGCACCCTAAAGACTTTTTACAGTGTATATAAACCACCTCACTCTCATAGCAAACACCTCACACAAACAACTGAAAACTAGAGGCATAAGTCCTTAGTCAGGTGAGCAGAAAGGATTCCATCCCTTCAATTTATTGTTGGCTTCATTATAGTAGCACAGATTCATTCTCATACAAGTGGTATAACATTTTTCCCTATTTCTCAAGAATCAAAAACTTGGGGGGATAAAATATCCATGCAAGTTACAATAAAAAAATTTTGACAACGAATTAGCTTCAAGATTATCCAGGGTCCTGTGCACTATCACAACAAGTATGAATTTTGAAAATTTAGCTCAAACATTTGACCTTTTAAGCACAGCTACAAAAGTTTTTTAAAGTATAATGGCATAAATTTCACAGAAGGCACAAGAATTTACAGAGGAATTTTCCAATTTACTCAGTCATCACTCGACATGATAAAATCTAGAAACACAACTGTTGTCGTGTATGTTAATGACCAAACCCTGTGCATTCTTATATGAAAGTTCTGCCAAAAACCAATCGCCATGCAGTTAAAATCACAAAAAAAGGTTACTGTTTTAAAATCTCGAGGTCCTTTACAACATTAAGGCGTGTCAATGCGGTGGTTGAATAGGAATCCATGTACAATACAGAACTTATTCAATAGACATTTTTATAATATTGGACAGACAACAGGGCAACTATTATATATGTTGATTACAATATACATTCACAAAATCTTGATCAATTACAAACAGTCATCGTCTTAAGATCACAAGTTGCCATTTACACACAAACAAATATAAAATCATGCATTTGGATTAAAAAGTTTACAACAGAATCTCGATTTTAAAAACAATGGAATAGAAACAATCTCTATCGACTTCAAAAAATAATAAAATTACAGCAATTTTCGCTTCACATGATTGCAATACGACGCTGACGACATAACTATGACTCAACTCGTATCAGACTTTTTAAGTACTGTACAATTACATGTCATGATTTTTTTTCTTTTGAAAAATAAAAAACTTAAAATCATAACATTTTTCACATGATTAGAAACTATATGAAATGGAAGAGTTAATGTTAACTTTGAAAACTATGCATTCGTTGCTACCTATGGATCTAAAAAAATAGTTTTGCACGTGTGTAATAAAAATGATTGCATTGGGTAAATGGAAAATGACTAACACACTGCATGCTGGACAAAACAGTTATGCTTTTTTTACACAGACTAACTGACAATTATTACTATTTTTTAAAATTTGTACAGCACTGGTATTTCTTGTAATTTACAGGCTTATTATGTAGATAATTCAATTTTCATTAAATCACCTATGAACATTGAAACTTAATAATTTGAATTTCTAACATTGCCTAAAAATGGTTTTGGAAAATAATAACTATTAATTGATTCTTTCAAAATTGATTTTGAGTTGTTGAAATTTGGCAAAATTCATTATATAATCATAACTTAATTTCTAAACATTTTCTTTGAGTATCATACGTGTGTGTACGTGTGTGTATCTGATCAGAGGTTTTCCCAGTGAACTAAAAGTTCAAATTAGCAGCACACGGCAGAAAAAAATGCTTTATGCTTGACAAAATTTGAGCATTTGCAGAACATTTCTATCTTATGCATAACCAATTAGACCAAACAAATTAAAATTGGTTACATGTCATTGAATTTTAAAACAATATTTGATTACTAAAAAACATAAAATGCCAAACTGAGCAGACAGCACATTCTTCTGAAAGACAATATTTCATACCTATGATTTTCTGATTTACACCACGAAATCACATAGACATCTCAAAGGCTGACTTGTCTTAAATCTACCTACAAATGCTGCCAATTTATTTTCTTAAAGAAGCTCTTTATTATAATCGTCACACAAGCTGATAGATATGAACAGGCTCCTTTTATTTTGCTAAGCTCGGTTAGTTTGTCCTGCTTCGTTCAGCAAAAAAACATTTCTACCACCATCAACTTCTTTTGCTCCAAGATTATTCTGCACCAAGAGATGCTTTTTTTTTTTTAGTTTTGTTAAGTTGTAAGCAAAATTTTACCTAACCCGCACCACAATATTTTGAATTTACAGCTGGCTCCAGAAAGTATATTACAAGCACACAGGAGATTAACTTTGGCAGTTTTAGTTTGGTATTATCTCCTAAAAAACTTTTAAAAATAAAAACACCATAATTTAAACACCCTCACTGTTCAGTCTTTTCCTTCAAATAGAGTATGCTAAACCCGACTACCAATAGCATTATTTTAACACAGTTCTCAAGGCTAAGGTCAGTAATTCACATATACATCTGCACTGAGAAATAGACCAATTTCCAAACTCCAAGAGATGACGAATTCATGTCGGAACACTGTGAATTTGGTTACCCATTGTGCAAAATATTCTTGTGATGCACAATATTATTATGTCCATTCTTCAGAATTTGGAAACCTTGCACAACAGTGTCCTTGGATCTTGGTTCGCTAGGTTAAAGTATCTGAATAATAGCCACCTTGCTTTGAATCAAGACAATTTTTGGTGCAAAAGGTTAAAACCTTTTATCAGCATTTAATGTTTTCAAATCCTTAAACCTGAAATTCAGTTCTCATATTCAATTTTAAAGTTTTGAACATATCAATGTCAGCCAAAATATTCAACTGAAATTATGCTCAGTAAAATGATCTTGGAGTGAGCCTGAAAGAGAATTGATCATTCACCATCATCAAAAACAAACTTGTGCATATGAAAACTATATTGGAATCAATCTCATGTGAAGTTTAGAGCTCTGAGGCCATATTAATAAATTTGGGTTGAGAGCAAATGTTGAATACCATGACTATAAAAAACAATTTCTTTTCTTTGGTAGAGTCACTGCATGTTAAGAATTTTAGACATACAAAGTGACTGATCATTCAAATTGTCTGTTCAATTTCTCGTTAACATCAATGTATATGTGTATCAGACCTGTGACTTGATTTACGGGAGTATGTCAATGAATATGTACGTCAATTAGTATGAGTGGACACTAGGTTATGTTTACAAGTTTACAGGCACAATTCATACCACCCCTCATCTATGTTCCTTATACTGCTCTACTAGACTACACACTAACACTGAGTGCTTCACACATAACCACATATTTCACTTGAACATTTGTTTATACAATATACCCAATAAATTGGTATTTGACTTGCACTTAAAATTGAGAGTATACATACATGTTCACAATAAACTTTAAAATGTGCATCAAGAAAAGGTACGATAATGCATTATATTTGTCCAATCAGGGTGCCTTATTTACTTAATAATTAGCATCATCTTTGATGTTGATAAAAAGACTTCAGGATATAAACATTATGTTAGATGAAGTTCATATCATACTAAAGTTTTACTTTGTTCTCATGGTTTGTTCCTATTATTGTTAAAATCTGTCCATTAATTCATCAGAAATGGCAAGTAATTACTGTGACGGCTATTCTAAAAAACATGATTTATCTGACGTTTGCAACTAGAAAATAGTTGGTACGGCTTATCTAACAAGGCTCACTACACAACGCTGACCAAAGCATCTCTGGCTCACTTTTTCCCATGACATGGAAATATGCAAAACTTAGAAGTTTTCACCCAGTTCTCTTGTTCTACCTTGAGAGCAAGGGAAATTGTACATAACCTTTCAGGTAGGCGCATCATATAGAATACAATCTAGAAACACTCTGTACTAGTCTTTGGTCATACCAAGTTATGCTCTACAGAATAAAGCACATGGAGCATAACAGATTGCTGGAGACTAGGCATTCAAATCTTACATGGCACACTTACTGCTTTTTTCTCAAATCTTACTTCAGAAATCTTGGCCAAAAGACTGTCTTCATTCATCATATCAGTCCTTGACAAGGGGTTTAAGACATTCAGACAGACTCATCCATGAGAGTCAAGACTATGCAATAGCCAATACAAAAAGATAACTGTGTCCAAAAGGTTACCAAAACAGTACATCTAAGTTTGCACTGCAGTGAGGGAGCTCTGTGTTGTTCGAATGTGTATGAGCACTGTATAGTCGCAGATGTAATCCCTGTTACATGTTGCCAAGTACGCTTGCATACCGCCAAAACGGCGCACCATCTGATTGCACAAAGGTTGCGGTGCACGCAGTGAGAGACGCACATGTGTGCCATGTAACAGCAATTATGGTCAAGAATAGAGTAGGCAAACTTGTGCCAAAAAAGCACCAGCAGTCTACAACCATTTCTGATCAATAAATGTGTGACACCTAACAGAGGTCAGAGAATTGACCTCTAGGTTAAAGGTTATGTAGTACTATATAACTGGTTGACAATATTGAGTGTACCTAGTAAACAGTACATGTATCATCTTATATCTTATACACTTGAAAAAGATTCCTTAGTTTTTTGTGATTGACTAATATCCAAAAATGACAAGGTGTAAACTAGAAATTTGGCTTCCATCAAATTATGTTGTAATCTTGAAAGTGGTACATCAACTGACTTTTGACATCCAAACAAACAAAATAATCCAAAAAATATCAATCAATACTTCATCTATACCATTTTAATATTTTACCACTGACCTTACAATGTAAGGTTTTCGGAGTGAATGCATTACAAAATGCTTTAATGACGATGAACTGCAGTAAATTATTGACATCATATTTTGGAAGCATCAAGGATATTCTGAAAGACAATTTTGGAGTAGTAGCAAATCACCCCAAACAAGGAATCTTAAGCAATTTGTCTTAAGTATGGAAAAGTTCACTGGGTCAAGGAAGTATCAATGTTAATAATGTCTAGAAACACTTATAGAAATCCATCATTAATTGTATCAATCTATTACAGTTGCTGCAAAGGTTGGTGTTCGTCCACTAACTGAATGAGAAAGATGTTTTGCCACCAGGGGGCGCTAGCACCTTGTGACTGGCTCTGTGCTTGACTTTGTCATCGATTTGCGAACCTGAAGAAATTGGAAAAAAAATGGAAACACACTTAACTGATAATTGTCCATACTGCTTAGCATAAAACAAGCCAATTTTATAATATTTTTATAATATAATTCATTTAAAACTCCCAACCGACTAACTCTTCTTTTTCGGCTTTTTATTCCAATCATACATGGCTGCATTTCTAATATGGCCCAATATATACATACCAAAGACCTTATAATACGGTAGACCGGTATATTCTCTGAGAAATGGCATAACCAAATTTCGAGGGTTGACAATCAGAAGGACGTAACTCAACTAAAAGAAATATTCAAGAATTTCTTTAATTCTGCTGTTCATAATTAAAAATTGTTCTTGTTTACTAAAGTTTATATAATGTTTGCTTACAGTAACATATATGAGCTTTAACATATGTTTATATTTTGAGTAATGAATAGATTTGCTTAGTAGAAAATATTAAACATCACATTTCTCAAAAGCAGTATTACAGCAGAATTTAAGAAATTCTTTAATATTTCTTTTAGTGTTGAGTTACGTCCTTCTGATTCTCAACCCTCGATTTGAGGTGTCCACAAGTAATATAAAGAACACACACACACATCATTATCGTAGTCTTGAGCACTACCATATTTGAAATATGGGGCGTAGACCCTATAACCAACTGGATAAAAAAAAAAAAAAAAAAAATTTCCCCCCCCCCCCCCCCCCCAATGGGGACAACAAAACAACAGCATTGAAGGACATGTCCCATAGTCTATATTTGGTTTATGTATCATCATATTTGGGGAATGTCTCATGAATATTAAATACACATTGATTTATCAAATGAAAGCCCCTTGTACCTTCATTGTTCTTGCTTAAATTTCTCCTTTCTGAAGCAAAATTGACGAGGGTCTCCGTCAAGGTATTTTTGTGTATTAGGTATGTGGTATGTTGCAATCATTTTGGCAGCTCACTTTCTAACTGCATGATTTCACAAAATTATTGTAGAAAAAAAATCAGCTAAAAATTAAAATTTGCCAAGTGGTTGGTGAAGAGCAAGGTGTGACGTGTTAGACTCTTACACGTATGTGCAAGACACACTAGCACTGATGATGAAGCACAAGATCATTAACGTGGATCGATTTTGAGACGATGTTGCGATTTTCGGTTATGTCCTGAATTTTTCTTCTGGGGTTTACATAAAGGAATTCGTGATACGTACCAGATAAACTAAATCCTGATGCATGGAGATCCCTCCTGTTTGGAAGTGGAGCGTCATCCATGGCCATTGGTGGGGGACGTTTGGTGTTTCTAGTGGTGGGTTAACTGCCTTCCATACTGGTCCATCGTAGCCTTCTCGAGGAGAACTATTGTGGGGCTGGTTTCACCTGCAGAACCAGGAAAAGATGTCCAAAGATCAAGTTCTGAGCAGTTTGTACATTATACATTGATGTATCATTACTATGTTTCCTATTAATAATGATAACTCTGTGGGTTTAACCCCTCCTCTACTTTTGCACAAATATAAGCTATAAATCAAAATTTAAAAAAATGTCAAAATTGCCAAAGCCTAATAACATTCTGTTACCATTTTAGCCAGTGGCAAAACGTTGACATATATGTAATAATTTATTAAAGACAAAACAATTATCCACTCAACCCAGACTTTTAATTCAGGAAATAAAACAAAAAGGGAAGTAAACTATCCTCAGGTAAAACTGGTCACTGTATACTAGGCCCCCCCAAAAACAAACTTGTTTGATTGTCCTCATACGACCGACCTAATTTGGAAATAGGAAAAATGTTTTTTCCCCTTTTATACGTGCAAAAGAATTACCGACCTAATTTGAAAATCCTAAAAAGTTTTTTTTTTTCAATTTTAACGTTCTGAAATGCTGAACAAAGATGTTTAACAGTTTCTTAGCAGTTAGTTGGGTTTCATAATGTACAAAGATGCATTTGAGTAAGAATCAACTTGATTTTTAGTGTTGATTTTTATTTACCGTAACTGACCGCGTATAGTCCCACCCTTTTGTCAGCGGAAATACCTTGAAATTTGGGGGTGGGAAATCGCCCGAAATCGTGCCCGAAGCAGGGTCGAAAATGTCTTGGCTACTCGCCACATACACTGTACAGCCACTATGACTTCCGAATTTTGAATACCAGACTGTTAAAAAATGCCGTTTTTCGATATACGTAGTTTCCACCTCATTTCTGAAGTAGATTTCATCTTTTGTCATGTACCTAACCATGACTATAATGTAACTTGGTGGATTTTTTATGCAAAAAATAACCACAATAGTCGCAAAAACTGAACCAACGCAACTTTGGGCCATCACTGTTTTGGCGGCGGCCATATTTTATTTGGGGTGCTGAGAGTTCCTCTCTACGCCACACATTGCCTTTTCAAAATGTTCTTTTCGTTTCATAAAACAAAATCCACCACCAAAAAACTATTTTGTGATGAATGTATGAAACTGCATAATTTTTTATGGACATGGTTATTATTTTTTATACTGAAATCTGAAAAAATTTAACACAATATTTTCGAATCACCAATCCGAGTGACTAATAACTCCTTGTATATTTTTGAAATAACCATAAAACATGTTTTTCTTCTGCTGAATCTCCGACAACACTTTTGCCGTGTTCTATATACTCTTAAAATGTATGTTTTTCACAAATACTTTGATGGTTCCAGACGTCATTAAACATTCTTGAGATGGATACAGATTAAATATGGAATATTTCTTATCACAGTGAATATTGGAAAATGCATATCATTGGAATTTCACGGCTAAAAGATTTGTTGTTTGAAGAAGACTAGGTTTCCAAAATTTTGCAGTAGTATCTAAGGCCAATTTTTTGTGCATTGCTGGGATAATAAACGGATCTTTAGAATTTTCTGAAATTTTACCTAAACTTAGGGGTGGGATTTTACTCGAGCATGGGACTAATAATCGGAGTCAGTAAAGAGGTAAATCAAACAGATGTTTTAATCCATTTGCTATTGACATTAAAAAACGTTTTAATAATTTTAAATAAAAAGTTTTTTTCTTTCCGACCGACCAACCCAACTCGAAAAAGTCATCTATGACAATCAAACACTTTTTGTTTTTTGGACCCATTGAAGCAAACAATTTCATATGGTCTCCTCTACATCACATCATTTTTTGGGAAAAACCCATCAAAAAATAATAATTCGGGTGAAAAAAATAGCCAAAATCATTAAGATCAATATGTAACATTGTAGGGATGTTGGCATGGGTACAAAATTGAGTGCGGTGGGTTCTGTGGAGAAGTGAGTCATTACTTTAAAAGTAGAAATCACCATATAAAATTTGAACAAAATTATTTTTGAAGTTTTACTTTTTTTCTTTTTTTTACATTTTATGAATGTTATTCAAATAAGCAGTGTTTCTTACACAATTTTGTAGTAGGTTTTTCTTATTAATTTTTTTTTTCCGAATAGAAAAGGGGTTGACCTTTGACCCTACAACCATAACTGTCGCACACACACAAATCTTGGCAATCCATGGTTTCATTACTTCAGTCATTTTGTAAATTTGTGACATATCACTGGTTACCAGGCTTCTTAGGACATGGTAACTTTTCCTCCCTACTGCTGTTCTAAAATGGGTGTATTAAACTCTGGGCCATCATTTCTTGGACATAACAAACGCGCGCGTTGATCTTGCATGTTCTGTGTCTACGTGCAACCAATGGCGCTCCGTTTTGGGGGGAAATCAGGCGTACTTCAGAACGTCCAAGAAATTTGGACCAGAGTATTGAATTGAGATACATACACATGGCATGAGGATTCAGCACATAGACAATGCAAATTAATTTTACATAATCCAAGGTTAATAGTTATCTTTAGAGTAGGATAGTTTATATTCCCTTACCTTATCTCTTACAAGATCCTTGATAACTTCTGGAGCAGAAGTTGCCTTGAGATGAATCGTCGCAGCACCTTGGTGTACATGTAACTAGATCAGAAAACAAACATTAAAACAAGGTAAAATTTAGAGTCCTATTCTGATGCTCTCCATGTCCTGCATAGTGTCATGCGAGGAAGAAGGCCGCATGTGCAATAGTATGCCATGAGATAACATCTATCATGCTATGCTGTCAGTATTATGATAACTCCCACTTTATTTTTCCCCAAGTCAGTGGAACTTGAACCTGGTTCCTCGGGCAACACAGTGCTTAAAGAACCTCTTCAAAAGTCAAGACCAACGACTTGGCATAATAGTATAGGAAATTTATGACAAATGGCAACTATTACACTAAAATTCTTGCACCTCAATGATATGTTCTGTTATGCATTATCATGGAATGTGCAGCTGAAATGCACGCACACTAAGTCAGCTTGCATCGGCCAGGTAAGCGAGGGGGCACCCTCCCCCCCCCCACCCCCACACATTCCACAAAAGGTCCCACCTTTGCTGATATTTGGATACAAAGGTCCAAAATCTAAAAGATATTTGACACGAAAGTCCACTTTTGATTAAAATGTTAAAAAGTCAAAAAAAGGACCATTTAGTGGTTCGGTCCACTTTTACCCAAAAGGTCATTTTTGAAAAAAGTCTACTTTTTGAAGTCCTGCAACCCCTAAAAATAATTCCGCTTGACATGATGCACACACCAATAGTCGTGTAAAGTGATGCTATCGGACACAACATAATGTGCAGGACATGGAAATGCTTTGCCTTTTCTGGAGACCTATCAGAAATTAAGCAAGGCGTAAAACAATATGTCTGCGTAACCTCAAAACTAACCAAGTAGATTGCTGGGAGGCATTTTTTCCCAGGGACTTGCAAGCGCTGGGCTTCTCTGGGGGAAGATAAAAAATAATTAAGTGAGCGTAGGTAACGATCAAGTGAAGAGGATACACAAGTGATGAAACGCCACTTGATTACATAAACCGGGCCAAGGGAGGACTACTCATGACCAAGAGTTCACAATTTGTCAATATTTTATTAAAAAGTCTTAACATTATTTTCATACCATATTCAGATTCAGCATGACAGAAAAATAATACCAAAAAAGCCAACAGTCTGCAAATAATAATGGTCGCATGGCAAAACACTGTATACACGTAGCAAGGGTATTTACGCGGGTTATGATGCAAGCACGTATGCTATGTCCGTATGTGGAACGCTGTATCTTACGGTCAAAGGTCTAAATACACTGGCCACGATTCTGTTGAGGAAACTGAGTTTATTGTTCGGTTTGAGATGACTACTAAATGACCACAGGAGGGCATTTGAGACAGCCATTCTCAAAAGCCATGACTATAAGTTATACCGATCTACCAGGGCTGAAAGGGGTAAGATGTGCTATACTTCCTAAACGCAGGTCAGTACTATAGGGATAAAAAAGTGTTAAGAAAGTTTAAGAACCCCATGAAATTCATAATCATGCTACAAAAAATTTCCTAGTAATAATGCTTTGTAGGCTAAAATTATTATATTATTATTTTATGTGTTGGAATAAGATTTTGTGAGATCAAATGACCTATTGAGGTGAAAAGTCCCAAGCTGGTGCATTGTGGAATGACTCAATACACCCTATGAACAAAGGGTAATTGATTCTTGTTTCATCCCCCTAAAAGTTATTGAGTGAAATAAGTGAGATTGAGATGAGAAAAAATATGTTGTGAATTTCATTATGAGAAAGAGATATTCTATGTTCCCCCCGCCAGGTAACCATTAAAGATGGTTAGTATCACGTCGCAGTCGTGTCATAAATTTATAGCGCTACTTCCTAACCCTACCTCGAATACTGGAGGTGATAAGATTACTACGGTGTTGAAAAGGAAAGATCAATTATTCTTTGAAGAGCAGCCTATCCCCCCTTTTACCAAATCAATTCAACTTCTATATGTTGTGCATTTTGATATTCTCTCAATCCCATTTCAAGAAAAACTTTAATCATCATGTCAAAGTGAAGAAATTTTTCGAAAGTATAATTTCTCCATATACTCCAATACAAAGTTTCAGTCCCAGATTTGGGAAGTAAGTGCAATAACCGGAGCAAATACCCGGATGTGTGACGCCAGATGTCTACTTCTAATCATGGTTTCATTTCTATTCAAATCTTCGACCTATCATACCATTTTATGCAGGGTTGAGTATAAACGCTAGGCTTTGTGACTTACGATCAAGATTTGAACCAGGGACCTACGTTATATTCATAATACTACTTTGCCGTTGCCTGACCTTGTTCTTCAGTGGTACACCGTGACACTCCATGCCTAAAATAATGAAAATCACATTTCTGGAAAAAAGAAAGAATCAACATGAAATAGATTACATAGATATTTCATACCCCCAAATACCAGTGTATCCTCGTAGATGGATTTACCAAATAAAAGGTAGTTAAAATTGAGGTAATGCCTGATTAAACACCTGATAACTATCAACCATGTAATTCTTGAATAATACATTAACTTACACCTTCAGTAACAGATTGGCTGGTAATTTATTAATCCATCATGGCAACTGTTGTACTGTGTGCAGTTAATTCAGAAGTGTGATCTAACAGAAGTTCACTCTGATCAACTATTTATTTTTAATCCTTGTAAAGACGAAAACATTTTGTTTACCTTTTACAGCAATCCAAGCATTTTTCAATCCCCTCTCCTGGATTCCGCCACACTTTCAGGAGGGGAACCCCGGTGGTCATTGTGTTCATTTAAGGCAAATATTAGCACATTTTTGAAGAGCGCCGCCCAATTTTCAAAAATTTGGAAGGGATTTGTACACGCGTTGCATTGGTAACGGGTTTAGTAAACTATACCTGGTGGAATGGTTTGAGTCGGAAAATGTCTATGTGCTCACAAACGGCGAAGAATTTTGTACTCGGAATAATATTTAGGCGGACCCCAGATAGTACCCCACGATAGTAATTCAAGACCTGTTTGGAAAGACCTTCCAATGTAAAATAGCCGGAAATCGCGCCCATTGTACGTGTCCTATGCTCATCCAGTAGTTGTTTTAATGTTCAGGCAAGTCAAGTGTTAGTAGGTTTTTTTTCGACCGGTGGCCAATATGTCAGCAACTTCATCATCCAGCTTGCCGTTAAGTCCAATATGGGGATCCCAATCTAGTTACAAAAATACGCTATTTGTGATAAATACGCATTTTTAGCATTCTAGTTCGCAAGGTATAGTTTCCAGACAATTACCAAGTCAACTGTGCAAAAATATCAAATTTTGAAAATTGCGGGAGCCTCAAAAAATGTGATATATTGCTTTTTAACTTCTTGAGAATACAAATCCACTGAGAAAGATGCTCTGCTCTCCGGTATGGAATTGCTCCAAATGACAAATTACTTTAAGGAAAATATGGAATGATTTGATATTTGGACAATTGGTAGTGGATGGACAGACCTTTTAAGTAACGTAGATTTAATTGATAAATCAAAAAGTTGGAAAAAGTGTCCACATTTTGGAGTATTTTTGACCTTTTAATTTATGCCAATAGTTACTCGAAAACGATTCCGAAAATCCACATCGCAGGCACAATGGTGACGTCAAGTGATGACCATCACATATTTACGTCGTTGGGTGTGACCAATCATTCGCAGTGTTGCCAATTAATAATATTAAAACACAACGAAAGAAACAATATGTCATTCTGTAACTTATTTTTCTAATTTTATTCTGATTTCATTCAATCATCAATCCTTAAAGTGTCAGCAATAAAAATTTGAGTCAACACGATGTTTTGTCATCACTTTCGTCCAAGGAGAGCAAAAATTGGGCGCTTTTGATCAATTGAGCCGTTTGCGGAGAAAAATCCGCCCGTTTTACTTCGTATCCATATGTCAAAAAGCAAAAATTAAAAGCCTCTATTTTGTTAATTTACATCAAAGTGATTATTTTTTCGGGAAGGAAATTCGTGATGTATGGACATATATTTTATGAATGTAAGGTCAAAACTGGAGCTGACAAAAATTTTGGATATGTCCTTAAGGATTTTCTTTTTGTTTTTCATCAAGTGAAAAAAAAAGGAACCAAAATATTGTTGAAAATCTGCATTTCACATAACCCTTTTTTTTAGCACAAAATAGACTGGAGTTTCCCTTTTTTTTAGACAAACCTTTTGCCTATCAATTTTTGTTGATTATTTTGCATCATATTATAGATCTTTTGACTAGATTAAAAAAATGAAACATAAGTTTTTAAGACGTTTTATGCCAATATAAAACATTTTTAGGGCAAAAGTACTTACTGATAATGCAGAATCTCATCTTAAAGAAACATACCATGCAAAAATATTCTGTGGCATACATATTTTAATTTAAGCTTGATTTACATTATGAACCTTTTTAAAACATCCTGCACTAGCACAGCAGGGCTAAGCAACCAGCCTTGCATTGCCTAGCCTAATTTACTGGTCGGGGTTGATAGCTATGCCATCCACCCTGATGATGCGTATTCATTGGGATCTTCCTCGGTCGCATCACCATCCCAGCTGACGATATCGCATCGGATTCCTACTTGGATCACGCCTGTAATTATTGATGAGAACATATTTCATCAATTTGGTGCCGTTTCTCAGTTGGTAAACCTAATTTTAGTTTTGAAAAGTATGTAGCACAGCTACAAAAGAAAATGCGGGTAAGATATCAGAAATCAAACCAATGTTAATGTTGGGCATGTTATTTTGAATTTAAGTAAAACTCTTAAAGGGCAGTAACTTCAATGTAGATAAAAATCTATCAACAAAGAAAAGAGGGAGCATTTTCACCCAAGCTGTATAATCTTCTCCAAGATTGGAAGAGTTGTGTAGTTCTTGTGGGACCTAGAGTTTGTATGTCATCGGCCACCAACAATTCATGGAATGACACTGAACATTATCAGCAAGAATTCTCTGGCACCACTTGGTGAATAAAAATAAATGTTGACATTCATATTGCGCCTTTCACAAAGTATCAAAGCATTTACACTTATTCCGCTGCCACTGAATAGTTCAGTTGCCTTACCAAATGACCAAGGTACTCATACCTTTGACGCGGGCATTCAATGGACAATTATTCTTAACAGCTCCCCATTTAGCCCTTGGTGGAGGAGAGGCAAGTGAGTAAAGTGCCTTGCCCACAGTTGACAACACATTGGGCATCAGCGGGACTTGATCCAAGACCCTGGGCACAAGACCTTTGGGTCATGAGGCGGTTGTTTTATCCAATGACTACATGTGCCCCTTCCTATAAGCAGCCTACAAAAAGTCTATTAACAACAAATCGTATTACTGCAACAAGAATCATGCCCTCAAACAGAATGCCACCCTAATAAAACGACTTAAAAAATGATTTGATTGAATGAGATAATAGGATTCGCTAGATTCTATATCCGGATGTGCTGTTCCATTTAGTGTCTGACAGTGGCGTAACCAACTTCCGCCACCCCCCCCCAAATGAACTGACCTTTTGTACAGTGTTATGGGAGAAGGACCCAAATTTGCCCCGTCAAAAAAAGACCTTGGCACCCCTTCAGCCCCCCCCCCATTTGCAGAGGTATGGTTACGCACTGTGCATGATAGAAGGGGCGCCTAAGCGAATTGGACATACATGGGGGGACTGGACAATACCAGGCACTGACCTAGTTCTAAAGGACTAATCTTAGGAAAGAACTTGTCGATCTTATTGGAATTTATGAGGAAATGCTCACTTCAGTCATTGGCTAAGGGCAAGAAATCAACCCCATTTTCTATAGTTGTTTTTACTGCTCCTTTAAAACCACAAAATCATATCAAGTCTATATCACTATCCATTTTTTCTGGGACACCAAAAATGATTTCTTACCTTTCGTGGATAGAAATTAAAGATCTTAGCTGCATTGGTACTAGTTACGGCTCAATCGACAGGGTTAGTGTCCGTTTGTACGTGAAAGAAAGAAACAATTCTTGTGTAGAATGGGCTTTTTTCACTTGTAAACTCCCACGCCCAATTTGGAAACTTCATCTAATCTTCCACTAAGGGAGTGTGTATGCTAAATGTACGATTAATGAAGAGTTACTGCTTGGTTTATATAATCCAGGGGGAGACTTCACCCAGAGCATCAACAGAGGAACTTGTGACTTCAATGTAGGTCCCCAATTGGATATTCCATTGAGTCCATGTAAAGAAATCACCCTTACCATTTAGCTTGCAGAGCATTCATGAACTTTAGAATGGGGTTTATTTAACATATCACTGCGTACATGAGTATAAAGGGACTGTATATTTTTTCGTCTTCGATTGCTCTGACCAGCAATTTAATGCCCATCTGCATGGAACCTGTAAACCATACAGATGGACAATTTTCCTGTATGCCCTGGCTCGGCTCAGTGTTGTACAGTATTTTCTACAGATTTACAGAAACTGATTTGGGAACACATCCTGTCATCAAGGACTCAAAAATCCTTAATGCAATGTGCAATATGCGACTTCATTTTAACAACTGTTTAGATTCATTTTTATTGTTTCTGTTGTGTCCATCCTTTTTTTATGGTCAGATTAGCAAATCAAATCTCTATGCTTACTCTTCAAATTATATTGAGCCTTTGTACACCTTTTCACTAACCACTTGAAATATGAAATTCTGTTCAACAGGTTTGTAGGGTCTGCTATGGCATCACGTGAACACTATGATGGTCTTCAAAGAATCGAGTGTTTCTTGCCATTAAATGGCAAAAGGACAATCTTTAACATTATACTAAGCCTCTGGTCATAATCTATGCAAAGATTGGGGCGTTGTCACGTATAATCCACACACTAACTCCTCCAATTATAGGCAATTCTGTCTAAAGCACCAATATGGAAAAAGACTTATGATAACCACTGCAATGGTTGTACAAAATATAAGAAAAAGCAGAGGAGAAAAGAAATGTAAATTGAGAAGGCAAATAAAAAGAGGAAGATTTCAGTAGTGTTGTGCTGTTTTCCTTACCACTCCTTTTTCCCAGAACGACGACATTTATTGCACACGTTGACACCATTAGGATCTTAGTGAAGTCGTCTTTACCCATGGCTTTCTGTTCTGATGTGACAGTGGCAGTGTCTGTACCTGTCAGCTGAAGACATTACTAAGAAAAAGAAGAAGACAAAGACAGACACTTTGTAATAAAAGACAATTGGATCAGAAAAAGACAATTTCAAGTAGTAGGATTAGTTTATTCAAAATATCACCATATCATAACAAGCTGTACCCAAGAGCTCTACATATTAGGGGGAAGCATATCTTCCCTCGCCTTTCACCAAATGAGGTATCGGGTTCGATCCCCGGCAGGGGCTTGTTCTCGGCGGCTTTACGCAATTTGTTTCTCGATCATACTTTTCCCCTGCAGGCTTTCTCTGGGTACCCAGTTTTCCCCCTCTGCTTCTAAAATCGAGCTTCCTGGCATAAGTCTTGTTTCGCGGTATCATGATTTCTCTGAAGTGCGGACGCCTTTCCCCCCCATGGCTGCCGCACAGCGCCTTGAGCACGTTTACGTGGACATGCCGCGCGTTAAAAATATTCAATTAAATTATATATAGGTACAATGTGACCAAAACAGGTTTCAACATAGGATGCACCATCTTTTGCATATCCACAAGTCTGGTAATGGCTCTGTGGTGGTGTCAGGATTTATTCAGCTGTATTGAATAAGCTGATCCAGGGCCGCTTGTATCTATGATACGGACGCTCCTAACATGGCCCACGGATGCTCCTAACATGGCCCACGGATGCTCCTAACATGGCCCACGGATGCTCCTAACATGGCCCAATACTCCTGATATTCCTGATTGATAAGTTTCTCAAACAGCTCTACAAATAAACATTTTCAAATGAACATCGGAAATGTTCGAAGCAAAATACAATGTACACGAGCATCCTTATATGCTCACAGCTGTTTGACCCCATCAAATTCTTATTTTTAGAACATTTTAAGCAAGTGTCGCGACACAATTTTGACAACTAATATAAGTAGGGGCATTCAAAGAGCTATCATCTCTGCAAAAATCAGACAAATCCATTGCGGGAATCTTGACAAATATATGCCACAAAGGTCATTATTTTGTGTGTTATAGCGCCCTCTATATGCACAATCTCCATAGAAAGACGTGGAAAAACTAGATTTAAAAGAAAAATCATATTTGCCCGCATGAAATTTTGTAAAATTTACACAGAAATGTAGTTTGTGGACCACATATTCCAAATCAGTTGTCAAAACTGTGTCGCCGTTGATATTTTTTGTTTTATTCTGGTTTTGTGATGATAAATGAGCTTTCAAACAGCTGTGTGCTTGTGTACATTCGCAAGCGCTTGCCAGCGACGCACAAATATGCACAGGCAAAATACCATAAGTGCTGTGGCGAAAACATTGCATATGACCCGTTATAACGTTTATTCTTTAGACTTCCCATACAAATCTTCAAATGGAGATGTACTTTTTTAGTTCTGAGGAAATACTGCAAACAACTCGGCGTTGGCAGAATTAGTAAAGTCTGTATATTAGATCAATTGAACTGGGTTAACAGCAATTATTAGTTTAAAACAATGGAGTGTTAGTCCCTCTTATTTATCTTCTAATTCCACACCAAAATTAGATTGCTGTTTTAGGCAAGAGCTTTCAAGGTTATCTGGGATGCCAAATTAAGGTGAAAATTGATGTCTCTTTGTGTTTCAAGTGAATCCACCTCTCATGGTACAGTTTTAAAATGGATACATATCTAAGTTAACACATTACAACCTACTTGGCAAGTAACTCCCCAGGTACCCCGGTGTGGTGGATCTGGAACGAAGCTGGGGGCCCCATGACGTGTGCAGCGGCATGACACCAGGCTGTATCGTAAATAATGTGTACCGTCGGTTTCCTAGACCGCGCTATAGGTCACCAAATACCTTTGCCTGTGTAGGATTTTAAGGAATGATCACTTGTTAGATTAGGCATGCCATTAACATGGGAATGGGTAATTAGTCGTGAAGTCAAAGAACATGTAGAGATAAGAAGAAGATATCAGACTTTTCCCACAATACATAGCTTCTGATGAAGATTTCTGTACAGTAGTCAAGTCAATCCTTAGAGACAAAACCTTCTTAAAATGCAAGTTTTGTGATCAGTACTGTTTTCATTAGCCATGTGTCCCAAACAAAAATTCTCTAACTATTCACATCATACCTGTACAAAAACCTCCATTGGAAGCAATGCATTGGGGGGAAGCTACTGAATCTTCTCTTATTAGAGATAGTCAACTCACAGATCAAAACAAGCTCCTGTCACTAAGACTGCCTATATGAAAATCTGACATTAGATATCTTTTATACTTTGCCCACCAAGCATGAAGCGGTGAAGTATACTTTTTTGTGTAGTGTTAAATATCAACATCACAGCAAGTCATAACTGGTAATCGCATGTGTACTAAGTGGCACTTGCATGAGCCCCATCAACAGCAGCCAACCACATCCTGCTGAGCTATTGTTATACGTCATTGTTCAATAGAATTTCTCACAGACTTTAGGTTATACGTCTGTGGAATTTGATATCCGGGTTTTAATAATAAGGTTTTAGAATAAAAAAAAAAAAAAAAAAAAAACAAAATATTTTCTGTTTTTTAAGTTTTTTATTTTTTTCTTCTTAACGTTTTTCAGGTGGTATAAAAGGAACCATTTTAGACCAAAAAAATTTCTACACGGTCTTCGATTTTTTGGAAATCCAAGTAAATATCCGGTTTTCATGGCAGCATACATGAGTCTGATGTTGGGTATCCATGCCCAGCTGGCGTTGCCGGCTTGCTGTGATACACATATGAAATAGCTTCACAGATCATGTTGACATAGTTTCACACCTTTCTGCGGCAAGCACAAGGAAATTATATCTTGAAATAAAATTTGGGAGTTATGTACAATAGGTACAGTTTAGGT
Organism: Ophioderma brevispina; assembly: GCA_023653785.1. Lineage (NCBI taxonomy): Eukaryota > Metazoa > Echinodermata > Ophiuroidea > Amphilepidida > Ophiodermatidae > Ophioderma > Ophioderma brevispina. The sequence continues at coordinate 9,058 of JAMKCH010022312.1, read as the reverse complement.
ACAGTTGAAGGCAGTAGTTATTCACCCTTTGTACAGTCTGCATAATAGCCTCAAACTGGCATTGGGATAAATGGGAGTGTTACATACAATGCATGCCACGGTCTCAGTTTTGTCTAGAGAATTGAACCTGATCAAATTTTTTTGTAGTGCTCCCATTGATATTGCTGCCAGTTTGAAGCTTCCACAAATCCAACTATACAAAAAGAGCAATGGGCCTTACTGGTTACAGTTGCTATTTATTGTAAAAGTCGATGGAATTCTTGCAACAGGATTTATGGAGTTTGTTTGGTAGATACTGATCTATTATTCTGTTGTGATATGAACATGACCAACCCACATTTTCCCTGTGATCTAGCTTTTGGGTGTACTGGCACACCTACTGAGAGAGGGCAACTACACACCCTGTTCCTTAGAAACCAGTTCTACTAACTGAGGCTATACTTTGTTCCCCAGGGTTTTTTGTTGTTTGCTGTTTAGTTTGGCAAATGGGTCGGAAATTCTTGTGCCTTCTCGATATAGAACCTATATACATGCGAATTGAAACAATAGGCTAGCAAGACATAAGACATCACTCATCTCCCCGTGAGATAAGTAAAGCTTTTGTCATGGTTCAATTCGCACTATCTGGTGCTCATTTCTAGTTGTTTATGGGTCAAGGCAGGTTTCTTAATGCTGGCAGTAGAGTTGTAAAGTTAAACTAGCCAAACTATTTTTTTTTTTGTCCTGATTAAATGTCAATCTTCAAGGCCGTGGCCCCCAACAATTCAACAGGCTGTCCTTTTAGCAACCTAGTCTGATCAAGGGCAGCTAGCTATTCTGGTTCCCTCTCCACTCCCCCTCTCCACCCCCCATCCGTCCCCCCACCAACAACATCCAACAAAATCACATTTTGCAATAGCACGTGTTCATGTAATCCCCATTATTCTCAACCTCCTATTCCGAGAAACATGATATGCCGATACTGCCAGGTCAGCGTGCGGTTACAATTCACTGACTCTGCGTTGGGTGCTTAGTACGACTATTAATTTTGTGAGATTGAATATGTGGTGTTCTGTGTGTGAATACGTTTGTGTATACAATATGATTCTCTTAATATTTGGGTGTGTTTTTGACATTTTTAAAAAGAACTTTTTCATTTGTAAAGAGTATTGATTTGTTTCCTAATTCCCCAATCATTGGTCAAATTTTCCATAAACATGTTGCCATGACTATTTTTAATTTCAAATGTTCAATTGGTCTGTCAAAGCACTTAAAGGCACTAGCATTTGATTTGCTAATCAGAAACTAGAAAAAATCATCAAAAATCGATTTTTGCATGCCTTGTCAGCAGTACAGGTACCTAACATACCCTGCAAATGAATAAACCAGAAGCAACCTAATAAGTACAAAATCGGATTTTTAGTCAGTATTTCCCGATACGGACACTTACTATACACTACACTGAAATGGGGATCCAAACTTTTGAACCACTGTGTTTGGACTTCCCTTTTCTGTCAATTCTTTAGCTGTAAAAAGTTTTCTTATGATTCTAGAGATATATCTTCACTTTTAAATTCTTCAATATCAAATATTTTGACTCATTGGATGAATCACTGATAGTGTCTTTAAGCACCATAAATGGCCTGCAAACAATCGTGTCGAACCAATCAAGTCTCTTTTTTTCTTGCTTTTTTTCACCTGTATTCTTACTTTTTTCCAAAAACTGAAAAATAAACAATCGCATGTTTTTGACAATTTTTTTTTATAATTCCCTGACCTTTTCAAAACTTTGGCAACCATGATAAAATTCTGGAATTGTCAAAAATTTGAACAGTACTTCGGCCTTGATTCAGGGCTCTTGTTTGCCATCTTCGCCCATCCCTTTCAAATTTTCTGGCGCTGCCATGCTGACCCAATACTGGCAACTGAATAAAGTAAAATGTGATCATTTATTTTAATTTTATTTGCCATGATATTGCATTTGATAGGTACTTCATTGAGTTTTCCAGTTTCATGTCCTTACTTAAAATGGGGTTCCTATGTATGCTAATGCAAGCCCTTAAACTCTGCATTACACATGTGCACACACTGAGCTTTTATCTAAAACTCTTTCAGACATTGCTGCAACTATAATACAAGGCAGAAAAAACGCATTAAATGTGGCACTCACAATGGAGTTTCAATTGGAATTCACTGCCATTGCCAGAGGAATTGATGCAAGCCTCACACGCTTGTATCACCTGCACTATCTGCCATGATTTTCACTTGTTGGCAGTGCTAGTAATGGTACTTGTAGTTAAGGCACCATGCATGCTGCACTGTACAATGCACAAAGTCTAAACGAGCCTTAATTCTGGCGCCTCAAATTAATTCAACAGTCCCTGCCTCATTTGGGTTTCCTGAGAAATGCATAAATTGGGTTCCTATGTGTATTAGGGTTATTATCAGTGTCTGGAGGAAATATTCACCAATTAAAGTCACTATCCTCGAGTGTTTAAAAACATAAGGACCTGTAACATTGCGCCTGAAAGAAATATTAAATAATTTCTTTAATTTCTGCTGTAATACTGCTTTGTGGAGAAAGCGATGTTTAATATTTTCTACAGTACTAAGCCAATCTATTCATTACTCACAAAGGTAAACACTCAGACAGCTCCTAAATGGTAACTGTAAGCAAACATTACATGAACTTTAGTAAACAAAGAACAATTTTTAATTATTACAGCATAATTAAAGCGGCCTGGCACATTTTCACAAAATATGAAATATTCTTCTTCATTTTTTGCTCTCAAATGATAGTCTAGGCCATTGGAAGAACAGATATATATTTACACATAAAAATACATACCCCAAAACCGATAGGAATATTGATATGAGGATCAAGATATCCAGGTAATTTTGTGGGCTAACTGTTAAGTTTTTCCATAACTTTAAATCAACAAATATGTATATGCATGAAATTTTTTGACCTACTCACTGATATTAAAAACCACACGGTTATACAGCCCGTCAACAGTGGCATCGCGTGGGAAACATTCATACGGCGTTCGTGTTCTTGTGTGTAAAACTCCATTTTCTTCGTCTGCTGAATTTCGCGCGCCGGCGACGTGGAATTACAAAATCGTTCCGATTACCCATAAGGTAGCTGATTTTGTCTTAATCATTTCGGGGGAGGGCTTTTTGTATATAAAGCTTTACAACCATGCAAAAATATCGATTCTTGAAAAAATCTTGAGGTCGCACTATTTTTCAAATGTGCCAGTGTCTCTTTAAATTCTTTAATATTTCTTTCAGTGCTGAGTTAGTCTTTTTGTTTGTCAACCCTCGCATGTGATCCACACAAAAGGTCAAAATAATAAAATAGTACAGGAGTAGTCTAAAAATGAAGAAATAACTCCAAGAATTTTCAAACATGAATGACAGCAGTGTTCAGAAGATGAAGCTCCATTCATTGCGTGTCCCGTATAGAACAGTAGACTAAATATCTATTTTGTAGGGTATGCGGGGTAGCTATCCCTGTTTTCCAGACATGCAAAATCTGATTTTTTGATGATTTTTTTCGATTTTTGATTTTCACAAATCACTGATAAAGTGCCTTTAAGAATATTTCCCACAACAAATGCCCATATCTTGAACTAGTCCTAGTTTAATTCAAATTAATTTGATTGCTTGGATTAGACATAAAACTTTAATGGCCTACAATGCCTGACTATGCCAATGCACACGATACGGACAAAAAGGCAGAGGGGTGTTGTGAGTCAATCCCAAAGCACCAGTTTGGGGAACTTTCACCTCAACAGGGTCATGTGATCACATAAAAATCCGATTCTGCTTACCATCTAAAAAACCCCGACTTAAGCACTCTTGTTAGCCCACAAAGTTTAGTACTTTAAGGAATTTTTTGCATTATTATGAAATCCTGTGGTTCTTAAAACTTTTGGAACACTTTAAATCCCTAGTCTGACATGTGTTTTTAGTACAGTACGTCATAGGCACATTTGCTTATGCAATCATGGGCTTGATTCAAAACACCCTCTGACAAAAAGGTAAAGAATACAGCCACTTTACAAACATTTTTCAATAATGCACATTAAATCACTATAACTTGTTTTGGGAGATGTACAATAGTGCATCTATATGTACTTTTGTACTAAAACTACCAAATGGAAAATTGAAATCACAAAAATAGGTTTGGAATTTGTGGAAAAATAATTTGGTGTGCCGATTGGCTCTTTAGAGCCTACTCTTGCAAATAACATGTGGTTTAATATTTTCAGTCCTTATTACCTATAGAGGGCTCGATCGCTTCCTCCTCTACCAACCTTAGCTTGTTAGCTCGGTAGGTAAGAGCGCCCCGTTCTATGTGTAATCTTAAATTGTCGTTCAAAGCGGCAGGCACACATTTTTGGGTTTTTTTTCAACACTTCTTCTTGTTTAAAATATATTCATCCTTGTCCACCTGAGTACTAAAGTATTTAAATTTCAACATATGGGTTTTATTGCCGCGACGACTGTAACAATTTACTACAATTTGTACGTGACTTATACATGAAAAATGTATTCCAAAAATCTGGAATTTTGCACTTAATAATAACACAACCAACAAAAACCAGTAAAACTGAAATATAACATCACTTAAGCAATACAAATTCAATTTCCATCTGTACACATGGGAAACATGTAAGCCCAGGCCATGCGTACATCTACTTTACCCTTTCTACGGGCATTTGCCGATGGCAATCACCAGGAGGACTTGCTTCATGACTTTAAACAATTTAAAGAGGGCATGCCGCCTGGTTAGCTATGCATATGGCACGGTTCACAGCTCATCCAACTGCCACCTTTTAGGTGGCGTTACAGGGGATAAAAAAATATGGCAGATCTGGGTTCGAGGTTTAATATGCATAGAAAATAATTATGACTGTCCTGCTGAATTTTCAGATTTCACATCTTTTGATAAAAACATTACTTGAAGGAAAACAGTTCGAGCAGAGTTTGTTGTTATTTTTGTTTTTCTTCCCCTAAAAAAATGAGAAGACACAGTCCTTCTAGTTATTAGCAAAACCTTTATATCTGATGTGCTTCAAATCATGTTTGAGATCCGTGAGATAATATATTTTTTGGTTTTGATCAATATCCATTTTAATTTCCTAAGTCCTAAGTCACAAAGTATGCCCCTATTTTTTTGTACTCCATTGTCACAAATAGATCCCATAAAACATCAAATAAGATTATGCCACAATGCACTATGTAAACAGTCTGATCTCACTAGTACTCAACACAATTTGAAGCTCAGGTCAAAGGTCGTCACTCCTGACTTACGTGAATACCTCTTTCCGTTGCAGCTGATATGACATCGGCTGCTGCTCTAACTCATCACATTACAACATAAGTGGGCCGTTCACCGGTTGGCTATACATATGGCACGCTGCGTGGCTTCAGCGTCACCTTGAGAGGTCAAAGGAAAGTCAAGGTCAATGCAAAAGAGGATAAAGGATAGAAGGAAAGAAGATTGACAGAAGACAATTGAGAGCATTGAAAGAACACTTAGATGAGAAAAAACAGATGGAAGGACATTTATAGTAACTAATAATTTTTAAAAAAAAATCCACTGATTAAGCCAAAATTTCAAAAACAAAATTAAAAACACAACATCAGAAAGTGAAAACAAAATTAAAATTGAATGTTTTTTTTCACAAGTGGAAATCATGCAGAAGGAATCAAAACAGTCAAAATTTACATTGATTTCCAGGAACTTGTGTGGACCAGTTAAATACGCAAACATTGTGTTAAATGTTTTGAAAAATCCAACTATTTCAAAGAAATTCACTAAACCTTTGTTTAGATCACATTGAGCAACACTTTATCTCCAGCTCAGAATTATGTTTATCCTATTTTAAAACAAAACGCCTTCACATCATTGACCCTATATTTAAGACTTAAAAGTATCTAGAAGTTGAAAATCTCGAACTGTTCCAGGTTTCACACACTGGTCAAAATTAGAGTAATGAATCAAAGGATGAACGTTCGTCTCTGGTTCAAATCCCTGTGAAGCCTTGCTGCGAGTGTTGGATTTACACAATAAGTACAAGTATTTAGGATTTACTGACACAGTGAGGTCATTTCATAATCAAGATCCAAGCCATCATCATTGTATAAACTTTGTAGCCAGTCATAATCGCGTATCCCAGCTTATATTAAGAAATAACAGTACTATTAAAATCAGATATGACTTCATTTCAGTGGTTCTTATTGAAGAAACCTCCATTCTATCTCAAATGGATTCAAACCCTCAGTCTTTGGGTGAAGAGAACCATTATCTATCATGGGTCCAGTCACTTTGATAAAAAAGGGTGAAAACCCCAACTGGCCTACAGATATACATGTGGTTCAAATGCTTACTTGGGTTGCTTATGGAAAACAGTGTCTGACCGAATAAACCAACCCAGGTTAAATAAGAACCTGAAATAAATTTAGTGCTTAAACTAAACCCCACATCTCATTAAATTTTAGTATAAGGCTATCAAAAGTAGAATGCTCATCACCTCAAATTTATGTAACAATATGAGTTGCTCAATTTGAATAATTGGTCATGATTCTCTTACTAATACAAACAATTTCCCTCTATTGCACTTGGCGTGACCATCGATATACAGGGTTGGGAACTGGCCCATTGTGTTTGCTCGATAATTGCCCAATTGATGCTCAGTTTTGGAAGCCCAAAATAATTGGAACAGACGATGAATAAAATTACGTCAGGAGGTGCTTTTGCTCAAAAGGCCATTATCTTTAAATTTTCCAGTCGTAAATTTCCAGTACTGACACTCACTTTATATAATACTTTCAATTACAAATGGGTTGTTGATTGAATATAAGTAAAAACTTTGATCTGGGATATTCTCTCTCAACTGGATATCTTATTTTTCCGCTCTTTAAATGGATATGTTTAGAATTATTTCCTCTTTCTTTTCTTTACTGACTGACGCATTCCTCTACATGTTATTTTCACACACCATTGGGATATAGTAACGTGACCTTGGGCCACCAATCACGGTTATACTTCTTCTTTTCGGGTCTGCTCTGTAAATGGCCTTCAGACCTACAATACCATGTCCATAAGCTTCTTGGAGGTTTCTGCAACAGAAGACAACACAAAATAAAGTCTCCTCACTAAGCATTGGTTTTTCTAACAATACGCAACTCCACACAGGGTGTTTTTGAACCAATCCCATGATGCATTGCCATGTGACTACTAAACCAATTCAGCACTAGGATAAACAGGGTTCAAGATTTAGACCACAAAACATTTTGTACTAGTGCTTTAGGCTAAAAATGATTGTAAAAGGTCAGGGTTTTTATGCGTGTAGAATTTGGAATTTATGTTTGGATCACATGACCTTTATTAACATGAATTTCCCCTCCTTTCCCGCAAACTGTTGCACTGTGGGTGGACTCAATACACTTTCCTTTTCGGCACTCATAATCACTATAAATACCTTTGAACTTTGTGAGACAAAGTAAGTTTATTTGCTAACTCTACTTCAACACAAAACAAAATAAGCAATAAACATAACCTTTGGTGATGTAAACAAATTGTCAAATTAAACAGGAATAGTGATTGTGTGGCATAAGTTATCGAGCACCTGTTTGACAACATTGTACCCTCAGTTGTCCTGAGCTGGCCTCAATGAAAATCAGATGTTTTCTCAAAACCGAGTTCTCTTCCCCAATATTCACACACTATTACACCAAATCCCATTTCCCATGCTCAACATTTCCCCTTCAATACACCAGGTCTGGGCCCCTGAACTCCTAGCACACCAGAGTTCCTTGCGGGCAAAAAAAGGAAAGCTTCTGAAATGTACACATACATTTTTTTGAGAGGGCAACTGTTAACGTTGCAGACGGAGGTGACAGCTATATATTCTATTAGCCCCCACATCCCACATGGTCCAACTTTCATCAAAATCAGAACAAAACTATAAATTGGCATCCTACTGTAAATGTTAACCTGCCACAGTGATGCCTTCTTGTAGCAGGAAGTCACAGCATTGAAAATGCCTATAATTCATGAAGCACCCCGTTTTTATGTGCAGTCAGCAAAAATGTTGTTTTTTTCAAATTATTGTGTGTAGAGATAAGCATTTTTTGACGACGCCACCTCAGCGATGTGTTCTCCGTTCTCCCTGCTGGCACTCAGCTAACGCTGCCAATTCTCTTTCATGCAAGTCATGGCTTGGTAAGCGGGAATAACCAACAAAACTAACAGCTTATGCGTTATACGTTGCTGCGGAGAAAAATATGTCCAATCTACCATGTCTATCTTTACTTACAAAAAAAATTTTGGTTTGCTTGCCCGCCTAAGTTTGATTTCCTGTGCCATACTGAGTACACTTCTGTACAGATTCGCCTCGTATTTTCCCATACAGTGGCAATTATGAAGCTGTTTAAAAAATATGCGAATGTTGCGCGAGTAGAATCGAAAATGTCCATTTGCACTCCGCGTACTGCGTAAGGTGCTTTTTCTTATGTGTGTGCCTCCCACAGTGACTGATTTTAATTTTCTCAGTGGGTAATGCGTTTTTAAATTTTCATGATAAATTATATTTTTTGAAACTATTGTTTATCACTAATTACGGCAAATTCCTTTTTGTTTTCTGTCCGTGATGAATTAATTTAATAACTGCACATTTACTTTTACTTAGAAAAATGGGACAAATCATGCACTTTTGCGCCGAATTTTGATGCTTGTCCAATTGCACTCCCTCCTGAGCCTGATGGGTGCACTCTTGCAAACACTCATCAAAATCTTCATTGTCGTGCATTGATTTGTCCATTTTTTTTTTTTTTTTTTTTTTTTTTTTTTAATGCAAAAGATTGATATTCATGCTTAATCATTTTTTTCTTTTCTTTCGTTTTTTTTGCCCTTTTCTTTTTCTGTCCCAAATCCAGGAAAGTTATTACTGCTTAAAATTTTGACAGGTTAGAGAGGCCAAATATGTTACAACCATTACCCCCCCCCACCCCCCCCCCCAAAACCCCCACTGAAATATTTTTTGACCCAATTTTCAACCAATTT